>SDVV010027428.1:0-12110 GCA_016164225.1 Gammarus roeselii | reverse complement strand
CTAGTTAAGTAGTCAGCATATTGAAGTTAATTAAAGAATGGAGAAACTGGCTCCATCAAGTGGTAATGACTCACTATATATATATTTTAGAATTAGCTGTTATGAAATAAACTTCTTGAAATCTGAATAAAATTTCAGCTACATCATATGAAAATCAGACTTGATATTCAAATTATTGATAGTATAAATTCATTTAGCTAGCCTTAAGCATGAAACTAGGAAAGGGCATTAATAATCTAAAGGTTGCATTCAAATATATCTGTTGTCTACCTATATTACCATAGCTATATACAAAATCAGCCATCACTTTCAGCCTGGTGCTGTACACTGGGCTGACCAGTACACATATTGTCACTGTATGATCACTCCTAAATAACTTATTATATTTATATACCTATTGTAAGCCCTCCTAAATGCTTAAAAAGAAGCTGTTAATGAAACAATAATATACACTGAAAAACTTACCCAGTATTGGCAAGCGGACACTCACTGAACCAACCACGCTTTGAGAATATTATCGAATGAGTGAATTGGTTCAATGCCTTGCTGCAGGCTTACACGATGTTGCTGCTAGCAGAGTAGTTCAAACTAGTGGTCTGAAACTTACATTTCAGATGTCGTCTCCCATGATTCGGTCTATTTGAATGAGCACCATGAACAAGGTATGCTAACCTTTTTATTTTAATACCAATTGTAGGGACACTTGTCCTCTACAATGGTGCCCCAAGAGCATTGTCTTCCAGTCCTGGTCTCTTGCGGGAACCACCATAATTAGCAAAGTTTCCCACTGCCAATTTGTTTGTCTTGCATTGTACAACTTCAATTCATTTACCAATTGATGGGGCAAATTAACTGTCTTTTTATTCATTCCCTTCCTATTCTTTTGTTGCCAACTTGAAAATCTTGTGAGTATCTGAGATTGAAAAGCTATTGTAGCTGCGGCACAACCTTGAAAATAATGCGATACACTGACAGTGTGACCGATATGTCCTTTCATTTATTATCAAATATATAAGCAAAATG
This sequence comes from Gammarus roeselii, assembly GCA_016164225.1. Taxonomy (NCBI): domain Eukaryota; kingdom Metazoa; phylum Arthropoda; class Malacostraca; order Amphipoda; family Gammaridae; genus Gammarus; species Gammarus roeselii. Next base: position 11,087 of record SDVV010027428.1, on the reverse strand, counting down.
GTACCATGCAATTGGAAGTACCGCTTGAATGATATAGCTATATAACTACATTATATAAAAACATCAAAACTAAATTATTTCGAACTAGTCCTTTGACCTCATAAAACTAGTAACCCGAAAGGCACACTTATTTCCACCCAGGGCTGTTTAGGCACGCTTTTCCCCCCAGGGCTGTTTAGGCACACTTATAACTACTTGTAAGTAAAAGTGTTCTTTTTCTTTTTTCCGCTGGGCGCATCACAGTGACAAAGTTCCTGTCGCCGCTTTTGTCCCGAGCCTTTTGAAAACTGCCCAATCATGACAGGAGAACTACTTTCATATTTTTGACATCCATTCAATGTCATTTTTAGTGATTGATTATTCCGGCGATAATATTTTTGCTCTGTAAAAATTGTCGTGAATATGGCTATATATTGCTAATTTCACTTTGTACTGTTCACCCCCTGTTTTCCTCTCTTGACTATCATGTCTTTGATGAACAGCACTTTGCAATTGTTTTTCTTAGAGTAAAAATCGAATCTTTCACCACCTCGTCATTTATCCCCCGGTCAATTTATGTATAAAGTCAACGTGCTTTTGACAGAAAAGAGCGAAAAACTTTATATTTGTGACCTACACTTTTATAAAACTTGAATTAATAACAGATCGGAGGGAACAATCAAAAGAGGAATGACACAGATTAATCTAATACATGAAGCCTAATCATAAATTTCAACAGTCACAAGTACCAAAAAAATTAGAATATGACTAAAGCATGTGACTGCACGTTACTCGGCAGAACGCAGAAGCCTGCACGCCACATGACAGGCAACCAGACACCACACCCGGCGCTCACCACACGCATTTCAGCCATTACATGGATGCCCGCGCGACGGCTCTTTGTGTCAACGAAAATTCTATGGGCCCGGCGGCGTATGACCGCCCAAAAGCAGTGAATACCAAAGTGTGCAGTGAATTTAACTCTAAATTTCATTCATCTTCAGATTTACTTGTTTATAGAATTAGATTTTTTCGCTGGAATGCAAAATTTTGTAAATTTATAAACTGGTACTCATGTCCCTTGCAATCTGATTTCAAAACTAAAGCTTAATATCAAATATTCCAATAACACGTGAATAAATCATTGAATCAATAACTCAAGTTGACGCCAATTAAGTGAATAAATAAGAATGCAAAATGAACGTAACGACAATATAATTATTCTAACGGTCAGTGAAGAAAAAGTGGCACACTTTTCGCTGGCACACGCATGTGCCCAAATGCATTTCCAGTGTCCAATGTGGTGACTAATAACCATGTGTTAGGAATTACAATTCTGTTTTTTTTTCTGTCTGAAATCATGTGTAGCATTTCAATATGAGTAAGGTCTTACGTGTCTCTGTTTAATTTCAAGATATTTTCATATTCTTCAGATGTTGACCGCGGCAGCTGCATAGCGCATAAGATCAAGGAAGCATGCAGAACATCCAGGCACGACCTTCATATAAGGTTGATGCTGGAGATAACGCTCAAATTCAGTCAAGTTCAAAGTGTTGAACTGCGATGGTAGCGCACAGAGCAGCGAGCAGTGCGGCAACGCAGCACAGGCGGCAGGTTAGCAACGAAGCAGTCAGCTATCGACAGTATAAACCAACATTTGTCTTGACTATCCACTCGAATGAGTTCCTTTATTCGAGGAAATACTGTTGTTGATATAATTTAAATGTTATTCAGTTGTCGTGACCATCCGCACGCGAAATAGAACCTGTGCGGAAAACACGTGGATATTGCCATGTCAAATGTGCTAGGAAGAAGTAAATCCAGCATCAATCAATGTAATTTTTCTTTGCATTTATCCACTGAGGACATACTTCGATGAATCATAAAGGATCATTGTGGTCATTTTTCAATAATGTGCTGCACGGACAAACCTATTCAGTTCCATGTCCTTTTTCCTTTTTTTGTAAAAAACAATTAAGGATGTAACAGATTTCAAAAGGTGCAAAATATCATTCACACTTCATTTTCAATCATGCTATTTCTGATTTCTACATGACTGATAAAATCTAAATAATTGCTTATAGCTATATGTGTTCAATAGGATTTTCTAAATAGTTGCTTATTACTATGTGTGTTCAATATGATGTTCTAAATAGTTGCTTATTCCTATGTGTGTTCAATAGGATGTTCTAAATAGTTGCATATTACAATGTGTGTTCAATAGGATGTTATAAAATAGCCATCAACGCATGCAGCAATCCACAGCAAAACACTAAATAAGGATGATGTAGGAAGCACTGCTCAAAATACTGGCTGAGTTCAAAGCATTGAGCCCAGCAAATCATAGCGAAGCAGCCAAGCGGAGCAGCAGGCAGCGCACCCAGCATAGGCACTGCGGTCACACATGCGTTAGGCCTTGCACCAGCAGCGAGTCAAACAGCCCAAAGCAGGTAGAGACATTCACTGCCCGCAGAGAACATCACAGAAGCAAGCACAAGCGGTTAGGCAAGCCATGCACGCAGCAGCCAGCTTCGGGGCAACACAGGCTAGAGAGACACCGCGTGTCAAACCTAACTGTCCAGCGGGACAGCGACAAGAAATTCCCAACATCACTGCTTTGGAAGTAACGACTCGTGGCACATAAATCGTAACTGTTCAGATCAGCCAAGCACGAGCAGCGACGACCGACCCCGAGTGTTGAAATCGACTGTCCAGTCAAGTAGAGTGCCTAGTGGCGCAACAATAGTAATTGTGTACAACTTTACAATAATTTGTTAATTGTGAGATTTCCGTTATGGGCGATAGCAAACATAACCCCAATTACGATGTATGGGCTCGTAAGCAATGCTCTGCACTCTCTTCTCCGATCCCTCTCAACAACTATTGTGTATTTTTTTTCCTGAAAATAATGTTTTTTCTTTTAAGATTAGGGTATTATATTTTAAACCTTTGTATTAACTTCAATTGAACTTGTGCCACAGATGCAGTTCCCTCTGGCGACAACAACTATTGTGTAATATTTTTCCTGTAAACAATGTTATTTCTATTAAGATTAGGGTATTATATTCTAAACCATTGTATTAACTTCAATTGGAAGTGTGCCACAGATGCAGTTCCCTCTTCCAACTTGCCTATCAAGAAGTGCGGGACTACAGTTCCAGTTCCTGGCGCACACTTCAGATTACCAATCTACAACAAGGATTTTTGGCACCGGAAAAATCAGCTCCAGGATCGGCAACAAAGAGTTGGATGCGATATAATCAGCATCTGGGGAGCGGCACTGGGATCTTAGAATGCTAAGTCCAGGATTAGAGGAGAGTTTTTAAATCAAGAATTATATAGTGATAGTTTTGGCCCGTTACTAGCCTTAGTTAAAAATAGGAACATCTAGACAGTGTAAAATGTATGGAGACCAGCTTTGCATTTGAAATACAGAATAATAGGCACAGTCAAATCAGCAGTCTGCCCCGTCTGGCTGTAGCCAATTACGAGTCGGCACTGCCAGAGGCTCAGGCCAGACCTTCGGCCAAGCTTTATTCAGCTTCAATCGGAGGCAGTAACAAGTGTACCAAGGTAATTCTCCCGCAATACGAGTGCACCAGCACTCTTAGTTTTTGACCAGTGTCGTTGGTCGTTTGTTTAACTAAGTTAGTTTTTGACCAGTGTCGTTTGTCGGTTGTTTAAAAAAGTTAGTTTTCAAGGCGTTCTACAAGGTCTACATCAACTGTTAGTAAAAGTGTTATTTTTCTTCTTTCCGCAGGCTCATCACGGCGACAAAGTTCCCGTCGCCGCTCCTCTTACAAGCCTTTTGTGAACTGCCCAATTATGACAGGAGAACTACTTTCTTATTTTTGACATCCATTCAATTAATTTTTTTGGTGATTGATCATTCCGGCGATATTGTTCTCGCCCTTTGAATTAGGTCTTGATTATTGTACAGTTCACCCCTGTTTTACTCTTTTGACTATCATGTATTTTTTTACGAACAGTATTCTGCATTTGTTTTTCTTAGAGTGAAAATCTAACCTCTCAAATAATCATTACCCCCCCTCCTGTTCAAGTTTTGTATGAAGTTAAAGTGCTATTTCCTGAAATGAACATAAAATGATACCATGACCAATTCATTCGCAATTTTAATATACTTAGACTGTCGGTGGCATTTTCAACTGAGTGACGTTCGGAATCGCGTAAGAAATCACTTTCACACAAATCGTGCCCGTGCACGCGTAAAAATAAGAGCGTAAAATCATAATTGATCTTTTGTAGTGTTTCGAGTTCAACGACGTTAATAACCTCTGTATCAGTGGAATTTGAACCAGAGCGCTCAAAAATTTCATTACTCGTCATTGAGAATCAAACTGGTCAATGTCAATAATCGCGTAACTGCGCATTGAAAGATCTTCAATACTGTTCGTTCATGGCAAAAATCCGTTTTATAAAACAAATTGGGCTGCACTTTCAATTTCACACCGGTGCACATAACCAAACGTGGTGGAAATAGTCGAACAAGATCCACCGCCACCACCCCCGGCGACGACACCGAAAACGCCGATTTTGGTTAAACTACCACAGTTCAATACAGGCGATGTACCCTAATGGTTCATATTGTTCAACCTGCAGGCGATAACAGACCCGTTGGTCCAATTTAAGGTAGTGATATGTGTGCTAGTCCCGGATGAAGCGGCAGAGATACGAAATATTATCTTAAATCCTCCGAAAAACAACCCATTTGCAACGGTCAAAGGTGAGCTGCAAAAACAGCGATGGTCTTTTGTCACGGTCAACTGGCCAACTCCTCTACAGAGAGGAGGTCGGCGACAGATAGCTCTCCCCCTTCCTGCGCCAGATGCTGACACACTGGTTGAAGGCCCTGCCAAGCCTGACGAAACTTTCATTAAAACGCTCTTCTAGGCGCTTACCCTCAAACGTCCAAACAATTCTGGCTCTTGCGGTAGATGAGTTAAGCCTGGAGAAACTAGCTCTTCAGGTCGATTGCATCATGGAGGTAGAGGCACAAAACGGCCCGGCATGGCCCATTTAATTGAACCGGTAACAAACAGCGTCAATGCGTGCCAATACACACCGATGGCACTAAAGCCAGCAATGCCAGCGCCGGCACCACAAACCGAATTACCCAGTTGGCGATTTTTTTTAAACAACTCCAAACGAGCATCACGAGCCTAGTCGCGAAGCACGAAAAGCTAGAGCAATCGGTCTGACGCGGAAGCGAGAGCCGCGGTAGGGAGCGCACCGATCGTTCAAAATCGCCGCAACAAAGCCGTCCAAAGCCCCGTGACAACTCTAAATTTGATACGTGTTGGGACCATAACAAATTTGGCTCGAAGGCCATCAAATGCGACCTACCGTGCACGTGGACCTCAAGAAACGCCAAACCCGAGTCCTAAATGTAGCCAGCGACAGAGACTCGGGCAAATTCAAAGAAAAATATCGGCTATATGGATACACTGCAGGAAGACGCGAATAAACTTCCTCATCGACACAGGAGCTTAACTCAGTTGCCTCCCGGCAACCGCAGGAAATAGATCCCAGGGCGCCGACGCGATGCTAATAGCTGCGAATAACAGCAAAATCGCGACTTACGGCCGCAAAGATCTGACCCTCGAATTGGGATTGCGCAGATATTTCAATTGGAATTTCGTAATTGCTGATGTCACAATGCCTATTTAATGCATCGATTTCATTTTTCATTACGGCTTGATAATAGGTAAAAAAAAATTGTAGGTATTCCTCGATCCAACGACCAGTCTCATTGCAATTGCCACGCGGGCACGGCTAGACGCCGCAATGCGAAAAGTCGGCGCCGGTGAACAAATACCGGACAGGTGCAGGGCATTATTAAAAAAACACTCTGTTATTACCGAGCACTGCACGCTGAAAAATTACCCGCCCTATAGTGCAGTCCATTACATCCCTACCCACGGGCCACCATTATTCAACAGGCCCAGACGACTAGCCCATAGCAAACTAACATTCGCGAAAAAGAACTTAGAAGAACTCTTACAGCTACGAAGAGGGCGATCATCAGCAAGTCCGTAGGCCGCCCCTCTCCACTTAGTACCAAAAGGAGAGAAACATAAGAGTCCCATACGATTACAGACGGTTAAATTATGTTACAAAAGACGATAAGTACTGTTAACCTCATGTTCATGACTTTGCAGTGCAGGTAGGTAGGTAGGCGCGTCGAAATATTTCACGAAATTAGACCTCAAGTTCGCCTACTATACGATCCCGGTCAACGAAGCGGATATACCCAAAACCGCTGTCGCCTTCCTTTTGGGTCATTTGAATACCTTCGTTTACCGTTCGGGTTGAAAGGCACGCCCCAAACCTCCCAACGTTTCATGGACGAAATGCTAAAAGTCATCGACAACGCATATGCTTACATAGATGACGTGTTAATTACAAGCGAAACCGAAGACGACAATAACGGCCACATTGAAGCCGTGTTCAAACGCCTTCAAACGCACAGCCTAGTCATCAACATGGCGAAGAGCAAATTCGTCCAGAAAAAATCCCGAATTTCTGGGTCATCAAGTAAGCAAAGATGGCATTAAACCGCTGCCAAGCAAGGTAGCAGCCATCAAAGATTACCCGCAACCGACAGACATGCACAAACTTAGGCGTTTATTTGGAATAGTGAATTACTATCACCAGTTTCCGCTTCATGCCGCGGAAACATTAGCACCCATCAATTATCTACTAAAGCCCAAGCGAAAAGGCACATCAACGGTAGTAGCTCGGACACCCGAGGCAGAGAAAGCGTTCATGCTCATCAAAATTCAACTAGCAAACTTCACCGCTCTAAAATTTCCTAGTTCTTCCGCACAGCTCTCGGTTGTGGTAGATGCGTCAGCGACAGCGGCAGCAGCGGTCTTGCTACAAGCGGTAGATGGAAAGGTAGAACCTCTCGCGTTCTTTAGCAACGATTTACAAAGGCAGAGATAAAGTAGTCGAACTCGTCTCGCGAACTACTCGCAGCGTACCTTGCTATTAAGCATTTCAAATACGCGCTTTCAGGGCCACAATTTTGTCTCTACACCAATCACCAACCCACAACTAAGGCCATCCAAGCTTCAAAATTGGATAGGCACTCTCCCCGCAAGACGAGGCATTAATTCTACATTTTTGACTTCACTTCGGACTTGCGATACATTTGCGGTAGAGATAATGTTATAGCCGATGCACTTGAATTTTCACTGGCCCAGCCACGACCGTTCATTCCGAAATCAATGCGCGAGCGGTATACAAGGTCTCAGCACGACCTTGTCCATCTCAGCACGAACTGTCCAAATGATTAAGGCCAAAGCATTTTGGCCAAACATGAGCAAAACCATTCGCAAACAAGCGCCACTTCAATAATTTGGACCAGTCTCAGATTGTTTCAAGGCGGTCCACATGGATATTGTCGGTTCGCTACCGTACAGCAGTGGCTTCCGCTAAATCCTAACCATCATCAATAGATACAGCAGATAGCCCGAAGCAAACCCGATAGTGGGCATGACTGCAAAAACCATAGCCGAAGCATTTTTTGACAATTGGGTATCCCGCTCTGGGTACCAGAAGCACTGACAACTGACAGAGGTGCAAATTTCGAAGGTGACTTGACAACTACTTTATGTAAGGTACTCGGTATCCGAAAAATTCAAACCAAGTCGTATCATACCTATAGCAATGGAATCATCGAGAGAATCCATAGAACCTTCAAAAATAGTCTGAAGTGCCAAAAAAAAACGCAGGGTTGGCACACAAAGCTCTAACTAGTTTTGTTAGGCCTGTGCACGGATCCCAAAGCAGAACACCTAATAAATTTGCTGGAAAAATCCGAAACACCGTGGCACGCTTAAAATTCCGTTCCCCAAAATGGACCCCAATCAAGGGCAAAATCATCCCAGAACTACAATCATGCACGCATGCATATGCCAGCCTAGACTCGATACAGCGGCTATTGACCAGACCTTATGAAGGTCCACTTTGCATAGCTAAACTTGGCGCAAAAGTATCCAAGTTATTCCGCCAAATTAAATTGAAAACTGTCTCCGTAGACAGACTAAATGCAGCGACAATGTTGCCCGGGACTGCAGAGAACAGCTCGAATGTAACTTCAACACCATTCAATTTTCCCCATGCACGCCGGTGACGTTGATGCCACCCATGAGGAAGCCTATATGAGTCAGACAGACCAACTCCGTCAAGATGTCGTGCCTGTGGTGGCGGCGTCTGGCGTTTCGGTCCCGGCGAAAGTCCCTCAACCGTTAGAGATTGCGCCATGTGCGCTGTCTCTGTGGTTTAGACGTGGCGCTGCCCGGGTCTCAGGCCCACCGACACTTTCATGACACCAGAGCCACGACATATACACTCATTGTTTTTCATGGACTAGTGAATAATTCCTATCATTTCTCTCCTACAATACATCCCTGTACCACAAAAGGATATTCCTGCACGCGTCTGGTTGGGGCGTTGCACTGTGGCTGAGGGACATGAACCGATCGATCGATTTGAGCCTCATTTCCACCAGAGCCTCAACGTGAGTCATAATAGGCTCCCCCGTAGGGCTCGATGATAATTGATTCCAGTAGGCTCGCACGCCTAGGTGTGCGAGGAAAAAACAAAACAACACTTTTAACGTTAGAAAGGAAGTGAAAATTTTAGCAATGTCAGACGCACGCTGGTGCGCAAAAGAAAAAACGCCCACTCGAAACGGACCTCCGCTTCCAATCCCTTTGACCTTAAAGAGTATAAGTACGCACCCTAGTGCGTACAGGTAGCATAGTCAAGATTAGTACAAGGTCAGTGGCTACACGGGCAAATTCAGCTCCGACAGCAACGCAACACAATATTTACAGCTACGCGGTTTAGTTGTATAAATACAATTTATTCATTTAGGTAAGATAAAGACTCAGATGGACCGAAACGAATCCTCGCCTCCAACCCCTCAGGACCTCATGTATATGTCCATACGCCAGTGCGCGCAGATATTATCGTCGAAATTGGCACAAGGTTAGGTCACGGCTACTCGGACTAAGTCAGCTCCGACAGCAACGCAACATAATATTTACAGCTACACGATCCAGTTGTATTGGTAAAATATATTTACTCAGGAAAGACAAAGACTCAGATGAAACGAAACGAATCCTCGCCTCAAACCTCTCAGACCCTCATGATTAACATGTCCACACGCCAATACGCACAGATAGTATCGTCAAAATTGGTACAGGTTCACGGCCACACGGACAAAGCCAACTCCGACAGCAACGCAACACAATTTTCCCAGCTACGCGGTCTATTTGATTTCAAGTACAATTTATTAGGTCAGGCAAGATAAAGACTCAGACAAAACGAATTCCCGCCTCCAACCACTCAGAACTCCAAGAATTGGTACATGGTCTATGGCTTCACGGATTAGATTGACTACAACCGCAACGCGTCAGAAGGTTTTATAGCTGCGCAGTCCAGGTCAACCCCAGAAACTGCATATGGTCCGTGCACGCGCAGTGAGCACAGACTGAAGAAACAATACCCACTCACAAAATCACCAACACGAACTCCGCACAAATACTCCAACGTTATAATATTGTGAATCGTGAACAAGAAAGTAAGAGCAGGTTCGTCATGGCAGGAACACTGATCAAATTATTGATTTCACACTGATTGTTTAAGGGGATGAGGCGCGGGGGGGTGGCATTAGTCCCTTGGGTCGCAAAAGAGTCCGATGAATCCTGGAGGGTGACCCATGTCCCCCGGGTCTTCCCGAGCTCTCAGAGCCCTCTCGCCTCAGCTCATCTCGGTTTGTCTCGAATCATTTCGGCTCGTCGCGACCAACTCGACTCGCATCAACATGTTTCGACTGATCTCGACCAGCCTCAACGCGACCCTTGCCCTCTGCGCCAGCAATCCGCGGACTGTAATGGTTAATTGTTCTACTCATGCATCTCACAAACATTTTTCTGTGTATGGGTTTTACAGCGCTGGGAGGCGGGGGAGCAGAGGTTCCAGGATTCAGAGGGGCTTCTAAAGGGTCCCACAGTTTCTCAAAAGGGTCCTAAAGGGTCTCAAGGGTGTCCCAAGGGGCCTCAGAAAGGTCCAAGTGGACCCCCCCAAATCCACCTGGTCTCCCAAGTCCCCCGGGTCCCCGAGTCCCGCGGGTCCCATGAAAACCTACCCTCCCTGGGTCACTTTGTCTCAACCAACCTCGATACATTTAATAATAACCAATTCAAAATCTAACACCATGAAAAAAGGGCAGAGAAAAATAATAGAGCCCAAGCTAGAAGAAATACTAAAATAAAGTGTTAATGATCTATAAAATGAATAATCATCCGTCCACATAAAAACGCTGCAAATTCCAATGGTGTGGTGTCCACGATTGAAATTATACCACACGGGTTGGCCATTTGGTAACTGCCACACAACCCACTAGTTAATCCGGATAGCAACAAAATCAATGTACCACAACACTAAGCCGGACACCCCTTCATCATCTCCCACCTCCCCTTGTCTCAACACGCGCGTGTCGGTGGGAATCGTGGATTTCGGGCGGTGCACTGGCGCGGTTTCCAACACCGCAGGAGGAATCCAGGGCTAAACAACAACAACAGCAAGAGTTGATGATTGGCAAGCAGTCTCGATAATATATGGAAATAAATTGTTCTTAACGGGTAGATGCATGTTTAGCGCGGGAATCTGCAAGCTCGTTTCCTCTTATTGCCGAGTGTCCGGGGATCCAGCAGAATTCAACCGTCTGACCCGTCTCGAACATCGTGAATAAATCGTTCTGCATTTTACTCAGTGCAGAATGTTCAATGAGTAGAATTTTCAGCTGGGTGACAGCACTCAGACTGTCTGAAATGATCGCATATTTGGGTATTCGGTCAGTTTTTGTAATGGATATGGTTGATAGCCATATACAGATACAGACAGACACTAGGCCGCATCCCCCAGAAAGGGGGGTGGCCGACGGCAAGGCGCACCTCACACCCTCACACGCTCACATTCACACAACTTAGCCCTTTTGTGCTAAAGGGTCCGGCCGGTAGCCCCTCAACTTGCACTCTGGGTCCCGAATGTACAGAGGAACCGTCGTCAGCAGC
>SDVV010027427.1:0-12110 GCA_016164225.1 Gammarus roeselii | reverse complement strand
GTATTCCCTTCCAAAACTATACGGTAGGAGGCCAATATCATGCCACTTATTCCCTTCCAGCTCTTTACGGGAAGAGGCCAATATCATGCCACGTATTCCCCTCCAGCATTTTACGGAAAGAGGCCAATATCATGCCACGTATTCCCTCCCAGAACTTAACGGGAGAAGGCCAAAGTCATGCCACGTATTTTCTTCCAGCACTTTACGGGAAGAGGCCAATAGCATGCCACGTATTCCCTCCCAGCACTTTACGGAAAGAGGCCAATATCATGTCACGTATTCCCTTCCAGGACTTTACGGGAAGAGGCCAATATCATGACACGTATTCCCTTTCAGCACTTTACGGGAAGAGGCCAATATCATGCCACGTATTCCCTTCCAGCTCTTTACGGGAAGAGGCCAATATCATGCCACGTATTCCCTTCCAGCAATTTACGGGAAGAGGCCAATATCATGTCACGTATCCCCTTCCAACACTCTGCAGGAGGAGGCCAATACCATGCCACGTATTCCCTTCCAGCACTCTACGGGAGGAGGCCAAAATCATGCCACGTATTCCCTTCCAGCACTTTACGGGAAGAGGCCAATATCATGTCACGTATTCCCTTCCAACACTCTACGGGAGGAGGCCAATATCATGCCACATATTCCCTTCCAACACTCTCGAGAGGAGGCCAATATCATGCCACGTATTCCCTACCAGCACTTTACGGTAAGAGGCCAATATCTTGCCACGTATTCCCTTCCAGAACTCTACGGGAGGAGGCAAATATCATGTCACATATTCCCTTCCAGCACTTTACGGAAATAGGCCAATATCATGTCACGTATTCCCTTCCAGCACTTTACGGGAAGAGGCCAATATCATGCCACGTATTACCATCCAGCACTTTACGGGAAGAGGCCAATATCATGCCACGTATTCCTTCCAGCACTTTACGGTAAAAGGCCAATATCATAACACGTATTCCATTCCAGCACTTTACGGGAAGAGGCCAATATCATGCCACGTATTCCCTTCCAACACTTTACGGTAGGGGGCCAATAACATGCCACGTATTCCCTTCCAGCACTCTACGGGAGGAGGGCAATATCATGTGACATATTCCCTTCCAGTACTTTACGGGGAGAGGCCAATATCATGCCACGTATTCATTCCAGCACTTTACGGTATGAGGCCAATATCATGCCACGTATTCCCTTCCCGCACTTTACGGGAGGAGGCCAATATCATGCTACGTATCTCCTTCCAGCACTTTACGGGAGGAGGCCAATATCATGCCACGTATTCCCTTTCAGCACTTTACAGGAAGAGGCCAATATCATGCCACGTATTCCCTTCCAGCACTTTACGGGTAGAGGCCAATATTATGCCACGTATTCCCTCCCAGCACTTTTCGAGTAGAGGCCTATATCATGCCACCCATTCCCTTCCAGCACTTTACGGTAAGAGGTCAATATCATGCCACGTATTCCCTACCAGCATATTACGGAAAGAGTCCAATATCATGTTACGTATTCCCTTCCAGCACTCTACGAGAGGAGGCCAATATCATGCCACCTATTCCCTTCCAGCACCCTACGGGAGGAGGCCAATATCATGCCACGTATTCCCTACCAGCATATTACGGTATGAGACCAATATCATGACACGTATTCCCTTCCAACACTCTACGGGAGGAGGCCAATATCATGTCACATATTCCCTTCCAACACTCTACGGGAGGAGGCTAATATCATGCCACGTATTCCCTTCTAACACTCTACAGGAGGAGGCCAATATCATGCCACGTATTCCCTTCCAGCACTCTATGGGAGGAGGCCAATATCATGCCACGTATTCCCTTCAAGCTCTTAACGGAAGGAGGCCAATATCATGCCACGTATTCCCTTCCAGCACTTTATGAGAAGAGGCCAATATCATGCCACGTATTCCCTTCCAGCACTTTACGGGAAGAGGCCAATATCATGCCACGTATTCCTTTCCAGCACTTTACGGTAAGAGGCCAATATCATGCCACGTATTCCATTCCAGCACTTTACGGGAGGAGGCCAATATCATGCTACGTATTCCCTTCCAACACTCTACAGGAGGAGGCCAATATCATGCCACGTATTCCCTTCCATCACTCTACGGGAGGAGGACAATATCATGCCACGTATTCCCTTCCAGCACTTTATGAGAAGAGGCCAATATCATGCCACGTATTCCCTTCCAGCACTTTACGGGAAGAGGCCAATATCATGCCACGTATTCCTTTCCAGCACTTTACGGTAAGAGGCCAATATCATGCCACGTATTCCATTCCAGCACTTTACGGGAAGAGGCCAATATCATGCCACGCATTCCCTTCCAGCACTTTACGGTAAGAGGCCAATATCATGCCACCTATTCCCTTCCAGCACCCTACGGGAGGAGGCCAAGATCATGCCACGTATTCCCTACCAGCATATTACGGTAAGAGACCAATATCATGACACGTATTCCCTTCCAACACTCTACGGGAGGAGGCCAATATCATGTCACATATTCCCTTCCAACACTCAACGGGAGGAGGCTAATATCATGCCACGTATTCCCTTCCAACACTCTACTGGAGGAGGCCAATATCATGCCACGTATTCCCTTCAAGCACTTTACGGAAGGAGGCCAATTTCATGCCACGTATTCCCTTCCAGCACTTTACGGGAGGAGGCCAATATCATGACACATATTCCCTTCCAAAACTCTACGGGAGGAGGCCAATATCATGCCACATATTCCCTTCCAACACTCTGGGAGGAGGCCAATATCATGCCACGTATTCCCTTCCAACACTCTACAGGAGGAGGCCAATATCATGCCACGTATTCCCTTCCAGCACTCTACGGGAAGAGGCCAATATCATGCCACGTATTCCCTTCCAAAACTATACGGTAAGAGGCCAATATCATGCCACTTATTCCCTTCCAGCTCTTTACGGGAAGAGGCCAATATCATGCCACGCCTTTCCAGCACTTTACGGTAAGAGGCCAATATCATGCCACGTATTCCATTCCAGCACTTTACGGGAAGAGGCCAATATCATGCCACGTATTCCTTCCAGCACTTTACGGGAAGAGGCCAATATCATGCCACTTATTCCCTTCCAGATCTTTACGGGAAGAGGCCAATATCATGCCACGTATTCCCTTCTAGCACTTTACGGAAGGAGGCCAGTATCATGCCACGTATTCCCTTCCAGCACTCTACGGTAAGAGGCCAATATCATGCCACGTATTCCCTTCCAGCACTCTACGGGAGGAGGCCAATATCATGTCACATATTCCCTTCACGCACTTTACGGGAAGAGGCCAATATCATGCCACGTATTCCTGCCAGCACTCTACGGGAAGAGGCCAATATCATGCCACTTATTCCCTTCCAGATCTTTACGGGAAGAGGCCAATATCATGCCACGTATTCCCTCCCAGCACTTTACGAAAAGAGGCCAATATCATGTCACGTGTTTTTTTCAAGCACTTTACGGGAAGAGGCCAATATCATGCCACGTATTCCCTTCCAAAACTATACGGTAGGAGGCCAATATCATGCCACTTATTCCCTTCCAGCTCTTTACGGGAAGAGGCCAATATCATGCCACGTATTCCCCTCCAGCATTTTACGGAAAGAGGCCAATATCATGCCACGTATTCCCTCCCAGAACTTTACGGGAGAAGGCCAAAGTCATGCCACGTATTTTCTTCCAGCACTTTACGGGAAGAGGCCAATAGCATGCCACGTATTCCCTCCCAGCACTTTACGAGGAGAGGCCAATAGCATGCCACGCATTCCCTTCCAGCACTTAACGGTAAGAGGCCAATATCATGCCCTTTATTCCCTCCCAGCACTTTACGGAAAGAGGCCAATATCATGTCACGTATTCCCTTCCAGGACTTTACGGGAAGAGGCCAATATCATGCCACGTATTCCCTTTCAGCACTTTACGGGAAGAGGCCAATATCATGCCATGTATTCCCTTCCAGCTCTTTACGGGAAGAGGCCAATATCATGCCACGTATTCCCTTCTAGCACTTTACGGGAAGAGGTCAATATCATGCCACGTATCCCCTTCCAACACTCTGCAGGAGGAGGCCAATACCATGCCACGTATTCCCTTCCAGCACTCTACGGGAGGAGGCCAAAATCATGCCACGTATTCCCTTCCAGCACTTTACGGGAAGAGGCCAATATCATATCACGTATTCCCTTCCAGCACTTTACGGGAAGAGGTCAATATCATGTCACGTATTCCCTTCCAGCACTTTACGGGAAGAGGCCAATATCGTGCAACGTATTCCCTTCCAGCACTTCACGGTAAGAGGCCAATATCATGCCGCGTATTCCCTTCCAGCACTTTACGGGAGGAGGCCAATATCATGCCACGTATCCCCTTCCAGCACTTTACGAGAGGAGGCCAATATCATGCCACGTATTCCCTTTCAACACTTTACAGGAAGAGGCCAATATCATGCCACGTATTCCATTCCAGCACTTTACGGGAAGAGGCCAATATCATGCCACGTAATCCCTTCCAGCACTTTACGGGAAGAGGCCAATATCATGCCACGTATTAACTTCCAGCACTTTACGGGACGAGGCCAATATCATGCCACGTATTCCTTCCAGCACTTTACGGTATGAGGCCAATATCATGCCACGTATTCCATTCCAGCACTTTACGGTAGGAGACCTTAACGTCTCCCATTCTTCCTCCACATCTCCCAGGTCCTGTCCTCTCACGTTGTTATATTCTTCCCTCAACGCCTGCTGGAACTCCTCGGCTCTACTCCTCACATTCATTCAATCCACTCACTTTCACTACCTCTCTTCCTCCTCCCACTCGTTTGTTGCCCTTCTACTTCTGCTCCTCTCTTAATCAACCTTCCACCAGCAGATGGTCAGACACTCCTCCACCCTCCCCTCTCAACACCCGCACATCCAACAGCCTCCCCACCACTCTCCTCGATATCAGCACAAAATGCATCAGTGCTCTCCCCACCACTGCACCACGGGCCATCCTCACCCATGTGTACTTGTGGGGGAATGCCGTACCTTTCTATCACAATCTCCACCACTACATCTCCAACTCTCGCATTAAGGTCACCCAGAACAACTACATTGAAATGACCTCCAAAACTCTCAATACACTCACTCAGGTCAGTCCAGATGTGCTCCCTCTCCTCTTCACTCCTCGCGCTGCCAGGTTCGTAAGTACTCACAAATACCCATCTTCTACGCCTAACTTAACTTTCACCCACATCAATCTTGAGGACACCTCCTTCCACTCGGTAACGCTTCAAGCCAACCGATCACCCAATATCAAAACCACCCCTTCTCGTGCCCCAACTTCCTCCACACCAGACTTTCTTCCATTTACCACACCAAACTCCCATTCTCCTTTACCTTTCAGTTTCGTCTCACTCAGCGCCAACACATCAAACTTCTTCCTCACAAATATCTCACCAATCTTCCTCCTATTTACATCATTCTTACTACAGCTACGACCCTAACGATAAGGTTCGTAGAGGCGTAAGCCTCTCCTCCCCCCGCTCGTCTTGCCTTCTTTGAGGAAGGGCTTTACAGAGAACGGGATTCCTAGCTTTTTCGCTCCGCCCCTTTTAGTCGCCTTTTACGACACGCAGGGGTTGCGGAGTTTCAAATAATCACTAGATTATCATCTTCGGTGACTTCAATCTCCCTTATATCGACTAGGTGAGCCTAACTTCACAGGCCCCAGGCAATAAACTAACGGAGTTTATCGCTGATAATGACATGAACCAGTAAGTTCGTGAGCCGAGGCCCGGTGGAACAACATACTGGGCCTAGTCATGTCAACTAAGGAGCGCTTGATCGGCAACAAACTATGAGGTGCTGACCACCACACGATGGAATTCGTCATCAAAGTGCCCCGTCCAGCCCCCACGGGAGCTGTACGTCGCCCTAATTTTGCGCGCGCAGACTTCCAGGGGATGAGAAAACAACTTAGTGCGCTTTATTTAATCAAACATCTCAGAGAGGGTACGGTGGATGCTTGGTGCCGCATCACCAATGAGAGAGTTCGCGAGGTCAGCGGCCGATGTATACCCTTGAGGACAATTGGTCCCGCTCAAAGGATCAGGCCCCCTAGGTTACAAGAGCCTTGAATCGTCGCTATCAACTAAATGCTGAACGAATGAGGGACAACACCGTAGAGGCGGCAGAACTGCGTCGCTTGGTGTGTAGGACAGCCACTAGACTAGTCCGATCTTCTAAGTGCATGAAAAATAAAAACATTGCGTATAAAGCCAAAGAGAACCCAAAGAATTTCTATCGCTACTTCAACGAGCGTAGAATTGCTAGGGACTCAGTTGGCCCGCTAATGGATGAAGATGGCGTCCTCAGAACGTCACCTGAGGACATGGCCAGTTTCCTGGATAGCTTCTTCTGCTCAGTGTTCACAGTTGAGAGCCCCGGCTACGAACGAGATATTTTTGACGCTGGGGAAGTCAGCCTCAACGACATTGGGTTCACGAAAGATGAAGTTGTCAAATAACTTGAGGGACTGGACACGTACAAATCGATTGGTCCCGATGGACACCACCCAAGATTCTTCAGGAAACTCGAGAACAATTGACGGATTCCCTGACCCACATCTTCAACTTATCGATGACGAATGGCAAGGTTCCCAAAGATTGGATAGCTTCCGATGTTATTCCAATCTTCAAAAAAGGTGACCGACAATCGCCCAGCAACTGTCGACCGATCAGCTTGACGTCGATCGTGTGCAAAACCATCGAGCGATTGATACGAAATCCTCTCGTGCGGACTCATTCACGACTTCCGCCGCAGGTGGAGTTGTCTGACGAATTTGCTAGACCTTTTCAATGAGGTGGTGAACGCGTACGACCTCCGCAAGGCAGTGAATGTCATCTACCTAGACTTCCGAAATGCCTTGCAGCAAGTATGAAGAGAGACAGAGTTGAGATTCAACAAGATCTCGAACAGCTCGTCCAAATGTCGGAAGTTGCCCTTTAATGTTGCAAAATGTACAGTTATGCACATGGGGCGCCGCAATGGCAACTTCAACCACACGATGACAGGAAGCGATCTTGCAACGGTTGACCAGCAGAGAGACTTGAGTGTCCTTATCTCGAAAGATTTGAAATGGGAGGCGAAGGTTGTAGAAAGTTACAAGATAGCTAACCGTAACCTTGGTTTTATCTCACATAACTTCCTCTGCAAAACGAAGGACATAGTACTGCCGCTGTACACGTCCCTCGTCCGTCCCAACCTCGAGCATGCAGTTCATTTTCACTGCAACTGTAGAGTAGATGTAGAGGTCCTTAATTGACCCTACATTATTTTAATAAACACTAAACGCATTATACGTGCACCACAAGCACTATTACGATCAAGAAATCGCGTCTTTTGATCTCATTATTGCATATCTCTGTAGGTAGCAACAACAATTCGTTCAGCTAGCACAAACAGCTTCTAATTATAATGGCAGTGCAACAAATATTTATTTTAGCTAAATAAATTTGTATACCCACGCACTAAAAGCCACCGAACATGAATCAGATGGAATAAATGATTCAGAGAAATATTCCTACAAAATTCAGATAATATTTGTTTAGCACAAGTCTGGCAACAAGCGAAGCGGGCTTTGTTTTTCTAGACTCTTCCATTTGGCGCGTCGCACAAGCTCACGTGATACCAGTCCTCTCATAACCAACACAAGTTAGGGAAGTGATCCAGGCCACCGAATTAAGTGTTCATTTAGACCTGGCCAAAGTTATAAGATAAAAGTTTCTGGCCCTCTTTAATGCTCTAGTATCCACTTCGTGCTAGGCTAGATAAATTAATAAAAAGGTTTACCTTGGACGCTACTCCACAGAAGACAGGTGAGAACAGTGTAATGTCCTATTCCCAGTATAGAGCAGAACCTATGGTAAAGACTGGATGTAAGCACTGCAAGGCACAAGCTAGTTTTAGGTTACCAGCCAATGCCATACCAAGATTTCCAAATTATGTAGCAATCTTGTAATCTGAGTAGCACCCTACCTTGATCCATACCTATGTATACTGTACATATATAGCTATATAGTGCCTATAAAATGAAATGATCTATATTTTATAATCTATAATAATGAAAGCAACTTAGGTTATTAATGTCCTTTCCTACTATTAATGCCCTTTCCTACTTTCATGCTTAAGGCTCGCTAAATGAATTAAGATGTCAACCATTTGGTTTTCAAGCCTGACTATTTTGTGTTGGCTAAAAAGGAATTTCAGCAGGTATATGTTCCCTATGAACCTTGCTGAATCATGATTCCACACATTTCATATGCAATGTTATTATTGACTAAAACAGAATTTCATTTAAGAATTTTATTTCATAACAGCTAATTCTAAAATATAGTGAGTCATTACCACTTGACGGAGCCAGTTTCTCCATTCTTTAACTTCAATAACAATTTGTGCTACACCTTAGGTTATGATATTTTCCTTAGGCAAAATAATTGTTTAGTACATGCACCCAATCTGTCTGCCTGTATGAGGCAGGCAGAATCGTATGTGATTATCCTTCCTGCCAAACAAAATGTTAGCCAATATTCTGTGTGCAGCCTTTCACCCCCTGCTACTGAGGCCATGAGGACACCGTCTTCAGGCAAGACAGATATGAACGGTAGAAGAAATTGAACAAGGTTCCCCCGAAGGCATTCCCTCGGGGATCCATTGACGCCACCAAAATTTTCCGCCGCCTATTTCTCCTTAACCTATATTTCTTCTTTTCCCCTTCTATATTATCCCTGCACAACCCTGAGTTAAGTAAAGGGTTCAAATCTACCAAAATTCATTACCAAAGCTTGTCATTGTCTTTATCTGTTTTTGGTGCTTGAACATACACCCAACCGTAGAATAGAAAAGGATAGCATAACTTGGAGTCAGATCACGTGTCTGTGCCTTGGCAAAGAAAGCACATTTTAATTCTTACAGCTCACAGAAGCTCATTTTTTAACTTTTTGTGTAACCAAAATAAGGGAGAATCACCCTTCACTTATCTATTATCCAATATTAACCTTTACAACACCTAAACTGGCGACCTGCACCAATAACAGATCAAGGTCGACGGACAGTCAGACTGGGTGTAGGTAGTGAACTGCATGAGGGAAATAACATAGACTCTAGAGGACTTGAGGTAGAAAAAGTCATAATTAAAATTTCCTTTTCAGCTTATCATTGACAACGACTACTGCTGAGTAAGGTGCTAAATTCAATAATTTACTGTGCAATTATTCTAATCATTTTGTAACATAAATTATTTATTATTCTAAAACTTTCTTGTGTATGAAACAAACTGGCGCACAGGAAACAAATGTAACATCACAATTCTGTGATTATGATAAATCCCAATACCAACTTGGTGTCAGCAGATTCAAAGCCACTGCGCAAGTGACCTGCTGGTGAATTCAATTCACACACCAAAGCAAATTAAACCAATTTAAAATTCCATAATTGTGACAACCTTGGTGCTCAACAACAAGTGGCGCAACCACGCTGCAGTGTAAAGAACTTGGAGGAATTGAAATCGCAATCACACATAGGAATTAAATTTATTTCAATCTCTCAACAAAAACAATTTGCATTCCACACCTTGGTACACATCACACATTGACAAGACATTGCAATTTGAAAAATAATTTCCAGTCAGTCACCAGAATCACAACTTGAAAACCAGCTCGCCGACCAAGTCACACAATCAACATGTCTGATGAAGCGAACCCTGGCAACAGCTTTATTGTTGGAAATCCAGCAACCTTCAACATCATAACTACAAACAAAGACTTTAATATCACAACATACATGCCTGAATCACCAGGTTTCTGGTTTCACCTGCTAGAAGACGACTTCACAGCACATGACATCACAGATGACCAAACCAAAGTCCGGTTGACGCTCAAAGCCCTACCACCACAAGTACGATTATCACTTCAGGACATAGTCATGAATGGAGGAAATGACCGCTACGATAAAATAAAAACTAAGATAACTTCAACGAATACACTACCGGAATCAGCTCGCATAAGACAAATCCTGGACAAAGAGCGACGAGGAACCCGCACAATGGCACAGTTCCTGGCCCATCTATGACATCTTCTTGGTAGTGACACAGAATCCGTTGCACACCGCAACAGCCCATTCTTGAAAGAAATGCTCATGAGGGAAATACCGACCAACATCAAATATGCACTATTGGTCAACAATAAGACAACCCTAACTGACATTGTGGAGGCAACTGATAAATACTAACTGAATACCCTGAGTCAAACATTCCAGTAAACAACATCAGTAGTATTCCGCCAATACCCACACCACAGCCACAACACAACACAACAATGCACACCGACACAACTCTAACAATCAATGCACTGACCTCAAAAATGTCTGAAATGGATTTTAAAAGCAGAGCACTCTCACAGGAAAAAGACCATCTTCTGAAAAAAATTGACCACCTGGAGAGAACAATCCACAACCTGGAAGACAAAATGATTAAAGAACAACAATCATTACTGACCAGATTGCAAAAGCTGGAGCAGCGACCACACTACAACAACTATGGAAACAGAGGAAGAAGCACATCCCGCCGACGTGAACCTTCAGCAGAAAACAGAACGCGTTGCCATTTCCACTCGCGCTTTGGCACAAATGCTCGCAGATGCACATTGCCATGTGACATGAGCAACATTTTCAACAACCAGGAGGGAAACTGAGATCCCGTGATGACAACACGAGCACCGTCACGGCAATAACCCTCAAGAAGACTCGTCTCCTAACCATAACAGACAGAAAAAGCAAGTTCACCTTCTTAATAGACACAGGTGCTGCTGTCTCTGTCATTCCACCTCAAGCAACCGACCTCAGAAATGAGGAGGTTAGCAACTTTCGCGCTGCCAATGGTTCCCGCTTACCCATCGATGGTGAGCGGCTGATGACCCTCAATATTGGCCTGCGAAAGGATATAACTTGGCCATTCATCATAGCCCAGGTTGACCAACCAATCATCGGTGCTGACTTGCTTGCCCACCACAAGCTTGTGGTAGACCTACACAACAGGCGGCTCATGGATACCTCCACGAGCCTGACAACCTCCGCAGGTCTTGCAATAGCCGGTGCAACACTCAACACCCTAGGAGACGACCCAGACTGCTATAGAAAATTATTAGAAAAACTCAAAACCATCACAATGCCTAACACTGCATTGACCAAACCTAAGCATGATGTAAGACACATCATCACAACAACGGGACAACCAGTATTCGTGCGCCCCCGGCAACTTAATCCTAAAGTCGCAGACTCGGCAAAAGAAGCCATAAAAGGAATGCTGCAGGATGGGATCATCCGACATACACAGTAAAAGCCCTTGGGCCTCACCACTACACGTGGTACCCAAGAAGGTTGGTTGGAGATTGTGTGGGGACTACAGAATGGTTAATTTTCAGACAGTTCGCGATAGCTACCACCTAAAACACCTGCAAGACTTTTCAGCACAACTGGCAGGAAAAAACATCTTCTCAAAGGTTGACCTTGCCAGTGCCTACTTCCAAATCCCCATGGACGAGGAAAGCATACCCAAAACGGCTATCACCACCCCTTTCGGATCTTTTGAGTTCACTCGCATGCCCTATGGTCTCAGCGGTGCAGCTCAAACCTTTCAACGATTTCTTGACACAGTCCTTCGTGGCATATCTGTCGCAGGACGCCCAGTCACAAACTTCAACTATGTGGATGACATACTAGTTGCCAGCTCAAATGAGAATGAGCATCTCCAGGACCTTGAAGAACTTTTCACCAGACTAGCAGCTCATGGGCTAGTCATTCACCTGCTCAAAAGTGAATTTGGACGCCCCGAAGTGGACTTTCTTGGACACAGAATAACCTCACAGGGAATTCTGCCGTTGCCCGAGAAGGTCAAGGCTATCAACGATTTTGAGAAGCCCGTGCTAATCAAGACGCTTCGAACATTTTGTGGAATGATCCAGTTTTACAACAGATTCTTGCATGACATTGCCTGAGTCATGGCACCACTTAACACACGTCTATCGGG
>SDVV010027426.1:0-12110 GCA_016164225.1 Gammarus roeselii | reverse complement strand
TATATATACATGGAGGACGAGCGGAGACGGACGGATCATCCTCAAATAGATAACAATGAATGTTCAAGTGGCAAAAATAGTTTACGTGTTTTGGAAGAAGAAATGTCCAAAGATGATATGAGACGGATCGAACAAATATTGACTAATGTTGAAAATACCAGTTATCTCAGAATGGGTAAAACAAGAATCAAAAGAGTGGGAGCTAACATTCATAGATGGATGAAGGAAAAAGGAAGTCGGCCCTGGGTAACTGACATCGACGGGTATGTAACAAACTTCAAGGGAAATAAGAAAGCATCTCTCGAAATTGATATGATCCGTGTGGAAAATAACCATGATTGTAATAAAGCTGAAGGTTGGGGAACGTTTTTTTCCTAAGAACCAAAGAAAACCTGGAACGTATGAAAGAATTCCTCATTGATGAAAAACAGAACGATATTGAATTTGAGAAGCTTCGAGTGATTAAAGTTCAGGAAGAAGAAGAATTACATTTGTGGACACAAGGGCACGGAACAGCCTTCGGTATTCGTAACAAAGATAAGGTGGATTATATGATAGATTTTGAGAGCAAACTTAAACATCGTGATGCAGGGTATGGGTGGCTGTACGAGCCATGCTGTAATCGAAAAAAACGAGATTGAAGTCATTGATGATGTCAGCAAGATCTGTAAATAATACTAATAAAAGTATGTAAATCCTAAATCAGTTGTTTATAATATCCTACAACTCAAAGGTAAAGCGATGAAATTGCATACATTGCGTTGGACGGAGGTAACATCGAAATTGTTGGAGACGGTAGGAGAATATATTTCAAGGGTTGCAACGCTACCCATAAACCTATCTCGGGGTAAATGCTGTATATGTGTGACAGAATGGTGAGATATAAATCAGAGTCCGATGATAAAATATTCAGTCAAAATTGGGATACTAATGTGGAAGGCTGGGATATAGCTTGAGTCTTCAATTGTTCGAAAGAAATGGAGTGATGGGGGTCTGTAAGCTATGCCAGAAAGAAATAAAATTGAATATACATAAATCGACGAGTAACGTGTGGAGACATTTGAAACGCTGTCATCGTGAAGAGTTTTAAAAAATTATTGGAAAGAATAAAGTCAGATCAACTGCGCAAGTCGTCAAAGGATGAGGTGTCAGGAGATATTGAAGAAAATTGTGGTAGACCCAGTATGAGATGAAGTCGCTCATTTGTATGATGATGGAAACAAATATGAATTACTTGTAACATTCAATCCATCTAAGATTGAAAAAATCTGACCTCTCTGGTAACATATATGAGTCGAGATTGATTGCGGAGTAGAAATAATTAGGTGTCAAAACTGCAAAGGATAGATCAAAATGTAGAGTCAAGTGGAGATATTTGTTATGCATTGAATAAAACAGTGACTGAATATTGTACATAGGTTAGGTTGGGTTAGTTTTTTGATAATTTACATGTCCAGAATTGAATGTGTGTATCAATCTGCAAAGGATTGATCAAAATGTAGAGATATGTATTATGCATCGTATAAAACATTGACTGAAAACCGTACATAAGTTAAGTTAGTTTAGGATAGGATGATACTTCTTTTAACATAACATACCATGAAGCTGATGCACATAAAATATCTTGTATCAACAGCAAGGGATGTTGTTCTATAGGTGAGGTTAGGATGGGTAGGTATTAATACATCCGGCAGTGTATGGTAACCCTTTTGCAAAAATGTGTGTAAATGCCGACATCGTACCGACATCGACCGTGAATACGCCTACATTATACCAGCATATGCCGGCATATGCCGGCATATGGCGGGATCAAACTGTGAATACAGTTACATTATACCGGCATATGCCGGTATATGGCGGTATCAAACCGTGATAAAATGCATGAAAAATCTCGAGCGATGACACATAATTCATGCTTAAGTTGGTTAGATTAGGTAAAATGCATCTGGCAGATAATGGTAACCCATTTTGCACAAAATTTGTGTAAATGCCTACATGCTGCCCCATACATGAGCCAACGCATTGACGCTAACGATCCCGATGCATAAAATTGGACTCATATCTGTACTCATTCAGATAGCGGTCCGCTTTCAGGGAAGAAGGATGTCGCCCAGTACGATATGGAAGTATTTTACCAGAAAGGAAAATGCAGGGGTATGTGTTATTTGCAATGCGGAGATAAAATTAAGCAAATCAAGATCGACAATCGGGTTTTGGCTACATCTGAAACATTATCTTGAATATGATACTCATAAAAATTGGCGAAAAAATATAAGCTCTAAGGATGCTACGGATGTGTTGATAGAACATAATAATCAGGACTTGGGTATCAAAAAGAATGATATAGACGACGCTCGACAGGGTGCGGGCAGTAAAGAAGGTGCGATGCCGGTATCAACCAAACGTGAAACGTATAAAGATTGGTTGAAATGGGGGGAGTATACCCAAACATTAGCAGAAATTGAAAATAATGAAAATAAGGGGAAAACGTGGGATACTTTCAGTGGAATGGATATCAGTGACAGTGATATTGAGGATGTGTCATGTGAAGAAAAACCTACAAACGTTAAAGGAACCGTATTATCAAATGGGGTAGTGAAAGGGTGTCAAGTATAAAAAGTGTAAAATTGCATAATAAAATCAAATGTATATCTGACTTTGTTTCAAAATGAATGGTAATGAAACATGAGGAGAGAGAATCATATCTCAAACGTTTGAGTGATAGGAGAATTATGTATGTTTCGGAAATCTGCGGGAATATAATGAATTTTAACGTGGGCAATTGCACGATGAAACCTGAAATGATTCGATTTCATAAACATGTAACAGTAATTAAAAAATTAGCGTCCATAAAAAGCTCACTGAAGACTAAATACAAAGTTTTGGTTACAAGGATAGGATTGCAAGTGTTGCATACACTTTTCCCAAAGGTCGCCGTTTATCTAAAATGTGCACTAAGGGCGTTAGTCTAGAACACCAATAGATCAGAGAAAAAAACACACCCAGATGATAAATCCTACACCGATATGACGAGTCGACAGCTTCAGGTGAGGAATAAATATACATCATTGATAAAGAACCCACAGAGTGGCACTGGTACCAAGAATCAAGATAACACAAAAGAGGGAGGTCGGAGTCATTACTTATGTTTCGCCAAGATGCTCACATCGAAATTTCGGTGTGAAAAAGTTATGTTTTTGTATAAATGATATCCCATGTATATAAATATGTATATATAAATGTGTCAAAATCTATTATCAATAAAAAAATTATCTAATAAATCTTTGTTTGCAATATAATAAATTTATCTCGAATGGACTAGCATTGAAAATGCACTAAAACGCCTCTTGCCTCACGTTGAAAATGTGATAGATATTAAGCTAATTGAAGTTGTACACAGCTACCTAAGCTATCGTAGATAAATATCTCATCAGGTGGAGGGTAGCCAAACCGTGAATGCTCTAGGATCCCTCCATCCAGTAAATCGTCTTCTAAACGTTAAAGTATACATTTGCTATGGATCAATAACTAAAAAAAATCTTTGAAGATGTAGCATGGACTTACACCTCTTGAACACACATTCCTATGATTATCGTGTAGAAATTTACATCTTGAAACAATTATTGAAGGATCAAACAGTCAGCTATTTATTATACAGATTTCTCTATGTCTGATAACAAAGAAAAAGATGGAACGAGATACTGCTGGGGTAAGTACAACGGAGCGCTAAGGGTTAAAGTAACTCTGGCTTAATCGTAAAAAAATGTAATATATACATATAAAAAAAACAATGATGCAACAACCTACCAAATATGCCTGAAATAGTGTGGAAGATGCAAACCTAAATATCCTAAATTTCTATGACAATCTTGCTCATAGCCTCCTGTCCGTATGACAGTGATTGGTACAGGTCGATCGCTTGAGAGTGCATTAGCTACAGTATGAAATAAATCGGCTGTGCTTGAGGCATAAATGACGAAATCACGTCCACATTAAGAGGTTATAACCTGTAAATGTTCATAAAATGAAAATAATCCTTGTATGCTCTTATTTAAATGAAATATACAAATTATAATCCAGTTCCCGGGAGGGAAAATGCATCCACCTTAAATACGACTCCATATGTGGGAATATATGACGTCATAAGCCCTCCCACTTTCTAAATCATACTATTCCTATAGATATAATATACATATGAACTAAATAGATGTCAAACACAGAACATAGCCTATATTCAATATCAAGGTAGAATCAAGCAGCCCACCGCTAAAAATCTCCAACAAACAACCTCCGAAATGAATCAGATATACCACAACTAGATAGGAATACAAAATATATGTACAGATTTTTTTTTATAGAATTATAATCCAAACATAAATATACAACGAAACATATACTCAATCATAGCCAACATGATACGGAACTAAGTTGTAAGACAATGACTAGGTAAGAGCAATCTCACCTAATTTTCCAGGAGCGCATCCAATTAACCCGCAAACTGCCAACAAAATAATACATACTATTCCTATATATATGATATACATATGAACTAAATAGATGTAAAACACAAAACATAGCCTATATTTAATATCAAGGTTGAATCAAACATCCCACCGTTAAAAACTCCATCAAACCACCTCCGAAATGAATCAAATATACCACAATTAGGTAAGAATACACACATATATGTCCACATAAGAAATAAAGAATTATAATCCATACATAAATATATAACGAATCATTCACTCACAACGTAGCAAACGTGACACGGAAACAAATTTATAAGACAAAAATAGGTATGAGCAATCACACCTAATATTTCCAGGAGCGCTTCCAACTTTTTTGCGTATGACTATCCTCAAGCGCACCCTCACCAGAAAACTTGCTATAACACTATTCATGCTAGAATCGAATAAATATATATAACGAGCGACACTTAGTGATCAATTATACTCCCACTACAACCATCTCTGAAAAAATATATACATTAACTCGGAAAAAATGAGTTGATTTAATCAAATAATATCAAACGTGCAATTAAAAAAAATATCATGTATAAACAATGCCTTCTATTCAAATGAGTCAATCAATAACAAACATAGTAATATATATCATGCCCTCCTACCGCGCGAAATTTTCCAAAACAATCATATATAGCGTTGACAAGACCTAATAACGTACATCTATATAATCCGTACATAAGCAATCAGATACCGTAAGGAAACTGAAATTTCCCGCTTGGAAAACTATTCTTCAAGAGGACCATATATCTCGAGATAAAATCTTTATGTGACAATCGACAGATACAGATCATTCGGACCACCCACTCTCAACTTCCCGGGTGGTCTCTCAAAACTTGTGTTCTTTGTATCTCTATGTGCCATCAGTAACTAACTTAACCACAAGATCAATTTGTCTTAACATGTAACTTCAATGTCCGAGAAATACAGCGCCTGAGTCAGCCACACTAACAAATAATATACTTCCTCACAAGATCAATTTGTCTTAAACTACAACTACAATGTCCGAGATATACAGCGACTGAGTCAGACACACTAGCAAATAACATACTTCATAGCAATTACATTCGATAATAGGTTCAAAGATCTAGTTATCTTATATCTTATTCCTTCACATCTGCGTTTCGTACCCCCGAATTAATCCCTATCTAATTTCTTCACATCCGCGTCTTGCTCCGCTAATTATGGCCTATCTAATTCCTTCACATCCGCGTCTTGGTGCTATAATTTTGGCCTATCTAATGCCTTCACATCCGCGTCGTGCTCCGCTAATTATGGCTTCTCTAATTTCTTCACATCCGCGTCTTGGTGCCCCTAATTAATCCCTATCTGTTTCCTCCACATCCGCGTCTTGTAGACATATACTCTACTCAAACGTAAAATAACCTCAAAATCCTATAACTGTATGAGATAGCTATTCAAAATTTCCAAAAACACTACAAATTCAACATAAATCAACCGATCATTACTACGTATACATAACACAATATTATAACCCACAATAAATCCATATCGTTAAGGTACTCTAGCTATTGGAACACCGCGTCAGTGGAATACCGATATATCTGCTCCAAACCTGGATAATGCGTCATGGGGTAGATAGATTCTCGTAACGAAGCTGCTGCATCAACCCAAAATACAAACATCAACTTGCCAACTACCTATAGATATTAGATACATATGAAATAAACGACTGGAAATGCACAGAACATAGCCTAAATTCAATATCAGGCTAGTACTTAGCGTCCAACCGCTAAGAACCCCACCAAACAACCTCCGAATGCGTCTATTATACCCAAACTAGATAAGAAAACAAACACATATGTACAGAAAAGCATATAGAAGTATAATCCAGAAATAAATATATAACGAAACATTCACTCAAAACATACAAATAATGACAAAAGTCATGGAAAAAATACAGTTCAAATAACAGATAAGAGCAAACTTACCTAACTTGCCAAAGCGCATCCAACGGTTTTAACGTTTAAGACTGCATGTAAATTATTATGTAATTGTTAGTTTTGATATCAATAAAAATTATCGAATAAAAGTATGTTATCAATACCCCTAAACATTCAGAGGACCAGCATTGAAATGCTTATATGCAACATGACATACAACGAAATTGCAATACAGTATGCCCAGCATTGAAATGCGAATACCAAAGGTAGTGTGTAAACGTTCTATTTATATAACCTATTAACATAAAAACCTAATAATATGTATAACCTATTAACATACCTTATGAATAATCCGAAAACTGTCCGTCCATCCGTCAGAATTAGTCACCCGTTAGCCGCCTGCCTGACTCCGGCTGTCCGTGAAAATATAGGGCGCAAACTCCATAGACTGAACAGTAACTCTATTTATCCTTATCTATATTCCTTCACTAATTTGCGTTTAGACCCCTTTTAACTACTCACGGCAGCGTAAGCGCTGCGCAACATTAATGAAGAATTTGTATTCGTAACTGATGAGGGCCTCTGATTAAGGTCGAGTTGTTCGTTATTGAGTGCTTTCCTTTTTGATCGTCACTACATATTTTATACAAGACACTGCTTGATACCCATTTATTAGATAAGGCATTTCACTTTAGGAGGACGCGCTCCCACCAATTCGCGCCCACCGTGCAGGTCAAGCTATGTAATGTTTGTCATGATCATTGTAACAAGGTTATCAAAAATTAAGATACCTCATAATATTTAACAACTGAAACCCTCGTGTGTTTGTCAGGCTCGAACGATTATGTCTAAATTCACGAAATAAATCTAAGTTTGCTGTCATATTGCGTAATTCTAAGCTGGATGCAACAGTGTGAATATTTAAAAAATACACTGTTCATCAATTTCCTGAAAGATTGATGTAGGTTAAATAGCCTGATATTCTTTTTGGTATTTGATCTGGAGCCTTCTTGGACATAGTAGAAAAAAATGGCAAGAGCTACATTATTCTGGCATGCAAGTTTGCGTGACCATCCTCTGTGTTCTGGAGATTTATTTGAACGATTGGTGATGGCAGGGATTAATACATCGGGCGTGATCGTGGTTCGTGGAAGTGGCCAGTAATATTATAGATCACAATATTTTGCGAGGGCAGTAACAGAAACAGACGCAAGGCCGAGTTCCTCCTTGTGAGGGTGTCCGACGGCAAGAGACACCTCACAATCCTCTCATGAACTCACAAACATACCAAAACTTGTCTTTTGAGCGATAAAGTGTTCGGCCAAGAGCCCGCAACATATGTTGAGTCTCAGAGACCAGTGTCAGCAGGAGGGCCCCAAAGCTTTCACTGGTTTATCCTTCTGCATAATCGCTGTGGGGCAAATGCCCAACAACGCACATCCCGTTTTATCAACGAGATCCGTATGGGCGGGAAAGTGCATCAATGTCGCGTCAAAACTCATTCATTCACAATCATTCTCAACTTACTTCAATCCATTGCACGCTCTCATAGCTACCTACTCACGGATGTTTCTCCTCCCCAATGCCGCCTTCACGCCATCCATTAACCCAGCTGAGATCCTCCAGACCTATGCCCACTCGCCTCCGCTTTCATCACAATTTCCACCAATTTCCCATCATCCATCTTCACCATGTGTCCGAACCCCTATAGAACACTTGAATCTACTGTCCTTCAACTCCTCACAATCATATTCATCCGAGTCACTCCGGCAATCCCTCTCAGATATTTTATCTCGGAAACATTGAAACTTTTCTCCTACCCTCCACGCTTCAGGCTCGTTCAGGCGTGGCGTATGGAAGCACGCCTTAGCCTCGTTGAGGTGTGCTTCCATATCCACGGACCATTCATTATGTTCATCAGTGAAGCCAACACTTTTCACTCTACTTTCACTCAACATTTCACATCCGTTTTCTCCAATAACTCTCCATTTAGTGGGGCATTGGTTCAGCTCGCATCATCGTTCCTCGAACATCTCATTACACTTATTTTAACAATAATAACTCACAGCTTTTTCCTCTTACACATCCTACCAAACTCCGACACCAGCCTACTATTTTCCTCAAAATCTGCCCTCAGCCTTGTATCTTCCGTAAACAGCAACTGACACAACTGGCAATTTCGCCCGTTTTCTCCCTACATCTCCAAACGTCGACCGAATATACTCGCGCTCAACGCCCTAACCACTCCACTACTACCTCTGGAGTCGCTGCATTAATTGCTATCTTATTTTCCTTTCTGCATCATAAGAATGCAAGCCCTGCGCCAGTCAATTGTCACTACGCTCCAATAAAAATATAATTATCAGCCACACCAATCATTTGGTTGACTCAGTCGCAATGTCGGTGAAGCCAGGACTTTCCCTGCTTTCATCGCCCCCACCGTCTTCTGCAAGTCTTACATAGTACTGCCCACGACAATTGTGGCCCCAGAAGCCGGCCTTTGGATACCAGTGGTGTCCAAATGCCGGTTTCTGAAAGTGGTGGTGTCACACCACCACATTCAGGAAAAAACGATCCACAACTGGCCGTTTACGTCTTTTATTACCTGCTCCTTCCCAGTCTCCCTCTTCTTCACCTCTTTCCAGAACAACTTGTTTCCAAAATATCGCACCACCGCACCCTACTTGACACCTGCGTCCCTCCTTGCTCTCCTCGCAACACAATTCACATCCTGTCTCTCCTCTTTGTAGTGGTTATGGCCATCACCGAGTTCGCGCAACCACTCGCTATTTCAACTTCATCTTTCCATCCATAGAAACCCTCCATACAACACCCGCCACACGGCGCACACCAACATATCTCTTGCACATCGGTCAGACGTTAAGTGGAGAGTATAAGTGTGGATCCCAACGCAGCAGGAAATCGTGTTAGAAATCGGTGCGGGTGTCCCAGCGAAGTCCCAAGGATGTTGGATGCCACTTCCTCGCACTGCGAGGAGGTGGCTCAGTCAAGAGGGAGCGGTTATGCGTTCAACTTTCGTTCGTTTGTTCCGCGCTAAAATTATCCGCGACGAATAGTGTAAATAAAGTACAGTAATCTGATTTGATAATAATAATAAGTCTTTATTGAAAAACTCGATGGTACAATAACGATTACAGATAAACATGTTTGCCAGAGCATCCCTACCAATGCATCCAGATTACGCACCGAAAGAACATTCATAGAGACAAGACATAGTAGGGATGAAATACGCACATAGATTCATAAGTTGAGTAAGTGACAAGAGCGACTGGATACATGTTGTGTATCTCTCCCACGTGAATATGTATAAAACATAACTCTACAGTATGTTAGAGAGGCAAAACATATATCCACCGGCCAGCCAACATATCAGGGCCGTCTCCTAGCCTGACATCCACATACGTACAATGGGCCCACAACATGGAAAGGCAGATAGATGTCAAACATACTATTGATATCGGAATCTTCCTGCACCAACAGGATTCTGTCCAACCTCTCTATTATTGGAGATACATTGTATCCCTCAGTATTACATAAAGCATCCAAGAATGGATCATTAGATTTTATATTACGTTCTTAGAGGCAATAGGCACTTTTTCTAGCTCGTTCCTTATGAAAGTCAACATCATTAACTGTGAATACAAAGCTAGCACTCGTTCTTCTAGGTACACCAATCAACCTCCAGAAAATATCATTGTATGCTACTCTCAGTTAACTGATATTGACGAATAAATTTACTCCATCGTGAGTTACAGTAGATATGGTAGCAGTAGGTTTAAAAGCGCTGTAGTTTAACATCTATCGTGCAGAAAGTGAATTTTCTTATAAGCTGATTGCCAACCGCGTTTAATTTCCGAAGTTACTTGCCAATACCGGCATTGTCACACCGGTTGTTTTTTATTAACTGACCTAAGTAGGTAAAACTGTCTGAGCACCGTTCAACACATTTTTCCTTCGGAACTGAAACCTCTGCATTTTGCTCGTTTTTTTAGCATACACACAGATTTGCTAGTATTGTACTCCATGTCTAGTGTTGCGGCCTCAGCCTCGCGTATATTCAGTATAATATGAAGAGCATCCACATGAGGAGACAGTAGCACCATATCGTCGGCATGGCTAATTGCGTTAATACAGCAGTCGCGAATATGACGCCTAACACGGCCAAGAGAAAGACGCTCGTGTAGGCTGTCTACATACACTTTGAACAGGAGGAGCGAACTAAGGCCTCCCTGCCTTATTCTATTGGTTGTTCGGAACGAATTTGATGTTGAAATTCCCCGCCGTACCGCACATTGTTGTTGAAGCGAGAGCTCCGTTACCAGTCACACTCGCCATCACAATGGTTCCACTCCCGTTGTGCACCTAATTAAAAGTCCCTACAACAAGGTGTTTATAGAGAAGAATAATAGACTGTTGGAGATATGTCGCGTATCCCATTGCTTCTTCTTAGCAATCAGCTTTCAAAAAAATTCGAGTTAAAATCCAACACATTTGGATTATAGAATCAATAGAGACATTTGATGCAGTCATGAATGTCTTGTGCGGGTGTGTGTATGTGTGTGTGGCCCGAAATATGCCATATTGGAGTTTACTAAAGCGTTCTTTGTCGGCTAGGAACCACGCAAGATTTCGAAACCTCGCAAGTTAGCATATTGATGTTAATCTTTGACATCTTATTAAAGCACCAAGAATTTAGATATTTTGCTAATTCAACAGCAAAACAAACAAATATTTCCCTTACAAACTAACATTCCTATGCATCTATCCTGCTATATACGTGCAATATCACCTAATTTTATTGTATTACACCTATGATAACAATAATAATTCATATCTCATAACAACAATTGAAAAGTTATTCTACTAACCTGACAGCAAAAGAAGCTGATATATTCCTAACCTGAGTATAATATGCCTATATTGACAACCATCAGTGAACGTGCAAACCATTCAAATCCTACGCTGGTATAATACAACACCAAATCATGCATTACTAACCACTCCGTCACAGGAAAAAATCCTCTTTAATCCCCAACATAATCTCCTTCTGTTCTCAACCCCCCGCCGCGAGCCCCAGTCGTGGAACCGTAGCCACACCATCAATAACGTCTCAGAGCTATTATTCAGCGCTCAGGACACAAGAAGATGATCACATGAGATGATAAGAACGGCTTATTGAAAGAGACACGATAAACAGTAATCAAACCATCACAACGTTTATAAGGTGTTGAACACTTCAAACGCTCTATCCAACCAACATCATGAGACACTTTTTACTTTGAAATATTGGAACTGATTGAAAAAGAGTGAACTTTTATTGTTTCAATGAATCAAGTGACATAAATTAAAATTCAGCTTCAAAATGTGATTCATTCAGGGCAGATCTGAACCCTTCGGATAAAGCTTGCAACTGCACGTCGAACAAACCAGCCCATAGCCCGCTGATGGCCTCAACCTCAGCCCGCTCGACACTGGTTTAGGGAGAGATGGAATCCATTGTCCGCGAGCGCCCGCCTTCCACAATTGAACAAATGAAGAAGCCTCTACGAAAAGACGCGTCAAGGAAAAAGTTCGACGTGATGTTGCGCGCTACATCCGTAAGGTTCAGATAAGCGTATGAATGGGTTCCATTTAGAATTTTGTTAGTTATTAAAAGTCAAAATAA
>SDVV010027425.1:0-12110 GCA_016164225.1 Gammarus roeselii | reverse complement strand
CCAGTGAAAACTGTGGGCCCTGCTGCTGACGACGGTTCCTCGGTACATTCGGGACCCAGAGTGTAAGTTGAGGGGCTACCGGCCGGACCCTTTAGCACAAAAGGGCTAAGTTGTGTGAATGTGAGCGTGTGAGGTGCGCCTTGCCGTCGGCAAGGGATGCGGCCTAGTGTCTGTATCTGTATAACTTAATGAATCTGGTAGACGCTTATAGTAGAATCGACAGGGAGGCATTGTGGATGATGCTGCATTTGTATGGATGGGCGGAAATATACTAAGAACGGTTCAGAGATTCTATGTTGACAGCAGAACACGTGTCTGAGTAAGGAGCAAAGCGAGTGTTTGGTGTCCAGTGAAAGTGGCACTGAAAAAAATAGAGTCGTCTCCTTGGCGGTTTAATCAATGTCAGCGTTGGAAAGATGAGCGCGAGCGTGTTGTCGAATTTTAAACATGTTAGGAACAAATGACCTTTCAACACTCAGATCGGACACCCTCCTTCACCTATTAATCACTCACAGCCGCGAATGCAGTAATTCGCGTCCTCATACCGACCTGTGTGACGCACCGTAAATGTGAAATATCAATACCAACAAAATAATTCTTCCACCCCACAATTTACTTCTGTGTATTAATCAAAGAGACTAAGATCTATTCATTGAGCTACGTATAAATGTTTTTTTTTGTTACAAATAAAATCATACAGATTCCCCTATGCACTAGCTTGCGTACGTACCGCAATTAAAAATACTACAGATACAGACACTAGGCCGCATCCTCCAGAAAGGGGGGTGGCCGACGGCAAGGCCCACCTCACTCCCTCATACGCTCACACTCACACAACTTAGCCCTTTTGGGTCACTCTGGGTCACGGGTGCATGCCGAGGATCCGTTGTCAGCAGCAGGGCCCGACAGTTTTCACTGGTTTACCCCCGCCGCGTCAAAATGGCTGGGCATCCCCCACCTACGACCATCCCGAGCGCGAGATGCCAAGGGCAGGAAAAGACATCAGAGCAGCGTGCAAATCAACCATTCTCTTCTCACGCCTGTTCATTGCACGCTTTCTCGTTACCTCCACATTCATATCTCTCCTTCCTAACGCCTGCTTCACACCATCCATCCACCCAAACTTCGGTCTACCTCTAGGCCTGCGACTACTTGCCTCCGCATTCATCACCCTTTTCACCAATCTCCATTCGTCCATCCTCTCCATGTGCCCGAACCATCTCAGAACACGCGAATCCACTCTGTCCTCCAACTTCTTCACCATCCCTGTTCTGATTCGAACCACGTCGTTGGTGATCCGGTCTCTCAGCGTTACTCCAGCCATGCTCCTCAGACATTTCATATCAAAAACAATCAACCTTCGTCTCTCCTCCGCTCTCACCCCCCAAGTCTCAGCTCCGTAGAGCAGAGTTGGGACAACAACACCCCCAACGTCCTACAGCTTATTTCACTCTTCAGTGCACCTTACACTTTACACCCCTCCTTCACTCGCGCCTTCACTTCAGTTTCCACTAGTTCTGTTACCTCCACATATGAGCCCAGGTACTTGAAACACTGAACTTCTTTCAAGAGCTCTCCATTTAGGGTGACACTAATTTTGCTCGCATCGACAGTCCTCGAGCATCTCATTACTTTATTATTACCCACGTTCACTCGAAGCTATCTCCTCTCACACACTCTACCAAACTCAGACACTAGCCTACATGGCTTCTCCTCCGAATCCGCAACCAGGGCCGTATCATCAGCAAATAGCAACTGGCTCAACTGCCGTCTCCGCCCATTCGCTTCCAACAGTTCCAAGCCACGACCCAGCACACTCGCGTTCACCTCCCTGACCACTCCATCCATATAGAGGTTAAACAGCCAGGGAGACATCACGCATCCTTTTCTCAGTCCCACTTTCACTGTAAACCAATCACTCACCTCGCTTCCCACTCTGACATATGCTCGGCTGTCAACATAGAAACTCTGCACCGCTTTCAACAGATGTCCGCCCAATCCATACAAACGCAACACCCTCCACAGCGCTTCCTTGGCAATCCTGTCGTATGCCTTCTCCAGATCCATGAAGGCCCAGAACACATCCTTTCCTTCGGCAAGGTACTTCTCACAGACCTATCTCACTGCAAAAATCTGATCGGCACACCCTCTACCACTCCTAAAGCCACACTGTTCCTCTCCAATTGAGCAGTCCGTGCAGTCTCAAATCTTTTTGATCAGCACTCTCACGTACAACTTACCAACCACACATAACAGACTGATACCTCTTAAGTTGCTGAATTCATTTTTATCTCCTTATGTCTAATATAGCGGAACAATGCAGGCATTGCGCCACTCAATCGGTACCACGCCTGCCACAAGACACAAGTTCAGTAACCTCACCAACCATTCGAAAATCGTTATTCTCCCCTTCTTCAGGCACTCGGTCGCATAGCCATCTAAACCAGGGGCTTTCCCTGCTTTCATCATCTCCACCACCTCCTGCGCCTCTTCCCTGGTAATGTCCGCCACAAGTCTTGCTCCCAAAACCGGCATCCGAGCATCACCTCCCACAGCAACAATGTCAGCCTATCTGTCATCCTCGACATTCAACAACTCATCAAAATTCTCGGCCCACCTCTTCCTTACATCACCACTTTCCAACAACAACTGGCCATTTTCATCTTTCACCACTTCCTCCTTTCCAGTCTCTCCCTTTCTCACCCTCTTCACCTCTTTCCAGAACATCTTTTTGTTCTCCTCAGAATTCTGGCACGACCGTCTGCCCCACCTGGCATCAGCGTCCCTTTTGGCTCTCACCACCCGCTTCACCTCGTTCCTCCTCTCTTTGTAGCTTTCATAAGCTACCACCGACTTCACCTGCAACCACTCCTCGAACGCTCCTCTTTTCTGTGCCACCGCCAGTTTGACCTCCTCGTTCCACCACTCGCAACCTTTCCTTCTGCACCCGCCCACACGGCGCGCACCACAAACCTTCTTCGCACAACTCAGCAACGCATCCCTTATTGTCTCCCATTCTTCCTTCACATCTTTCAGGTCCTGTTCTTTCACGTTGTTATATTCTTCCCTCAACGCCTGCTGGAACTCATCGGCTCTATTTCTCACATTCACTCCACTCACTTTCACTACCTCTGTTCCTCCTCCCACTCGTTTATTTCCCTTCCACTTCTGCTCCACTCTTAATCTACCTTCCACCATCAGATGGTCAGACACTTTTCCACCCTCCCCTCTCAACACCCGCACATCCAACAGCCTCCCCACCACTCTTCTCGATATCAGCACAAATTCCATCAGTGCTCTCTCCACCACTGCCTCACGGGCCATCCTTACCCATGTTTACTAGTGGGTATCTCACTTCTTGAACAAACTGTTCCCGACCACCAACTCCTGCTCCATACACAGACCTATCAGATTTTCTCCATTGTCATTTCTACTGGGAACGCCATACCTTCATATCACATTCTCCACCACTACATCTACAACTCTAGCATTAAGGTCACCTAGTACAACTACATTGAAATGACCTCCAAAACTCTCAATACACTCATTCAGGTCAGTCTTAACTTTCACCCATATCAATCTTGAGCACACCTTCTTCCACTCGGTAACGCTACTAGCCAACCAATCACTCAATATCAAAACCACCCCTTCTCGTGCCCAACCTTCCTCAATACCAGACATTCTTCCACTTACCACACCAAACTCACATTCTCCCTTACCTTTCAATTTCGTCTCACTCAGCGCCAACACATCAAACTTTTTTCCTCACATACATCTCGTCAATCTCCCTCCTCTTTACATCATTCGTACTACAGCCACGCACATTTAGCGACCCTAACAATAAAAAGATTAAGCAGTCTTAATTCCGTTGAAGTTAATGTTTCCGAGTTCACACACTAGGGTGCAAACCTATCCGAAACGATGAAATTTTCGCCCTACGCCCACTAAGGTCCATGTCAGAGTTTCGATGGAGGGCTTTCTAATCTAATCCTACATCAAATCTTATATTTCACTTTCACGGTCCCTACATCAATGCTGCGCTGTGTGCAGGTCTGGAGGAGCTGAGCCTGAGCGCATTCCCGAGCACTGCTGGTGACAGCAGCTGGCAGCCCGCGTTGGGACAGCTCAGCCAGCTGCGCAGTTTGGCCCTCACGGACTGCGCGCTGGGGCCGCGCATTGCATTCCTCACCAGGAAGCTCACCAAACTCCGCGCACTCGTCCTGCAACCGCTTGCGCTGCCGCAGGTATGGACATGAGAACCCGCAAGAAAACTATCCCTTCTAGTCAACTAAGCGCTATGATTTCATGCGATTGAGTATATTTATGATGTCCGAAAAGTCTATTACTTATATAAGTATTTGTTGGAACATTTTACTGATGTTACTTCTAAAAATAATTTGATATGGCATTGTGAGTAAAGAGCGACTTCTTAAAATGATTTGTTATGATATTGTGAGTACGATATGACTTCTAGAATTGATTTGATAGGGTACTGTAAGTACAGAGCAACTTCTAGCAATAATTTGATAGGGTATTGTGAGTACGAAGCTACTTTTAGAAATGATTAGATAGGGTATTGTAAGTATGGAGCGACTTCTAGGTATGATTTTATAGGCTATTGTACGTACAGAACAACTTCTAAAAAATGATTTGGTAGGGTATTGTAAGTAATTAGCGACTTCTGGAAATACTGTGGTAGGGTTTTGTGAGTATGGTGAGACTTCCAGAAATGATTTGATAAGGTCTTGTGAGTACGGATCAACTTCTAGAAATGATTTAATAAGGTGTTGTGAGTACAGAGCAACTTCTAGAAATGATTTGATGGGGTCTTGTGAGTACAGAGCAACTTCTAGAAATGATTTTAATGTGATAACAGAGCAATTTCTAAAAATGATTTGATAGGGTCTTTTGAGTACAGAGCAACTTCTAGAAATGATTTTAATGTGAGTACAGAGCAATTTCTATTAATGATTTGATAGGGTCTTGTGAGTACAGAGCAACTTCTAGAAATGATTTGATAGGGTATTGCGAGTACAGAGTAACTTTTAGAAATGATTTGATAGGGTACTGTGAGTACAGAGCGATTTCTAGAAATTATTTGATAGAGTATTGTGAGTACAGAGCAACATCTAGAAATGATTTGATAGGGTATTGTGAGCACGGGGTGACTTCTAGAAATGATTTGATAGGGTATTGTGAGTACAGAGCGACTTCTAGAAAGGATTTGATAGGGTATTACGAGTACGGAGCAACTTCTAGAAATGATTTGATATGATCTTATGAGTACATAGCTACTTCTAGAAATGATTTGATGGGGTATTGTGAGTACAGAACTTAGTACAAGGATTGTCATACCGTTGGCCGTCCCCCGTCTTGGGTAATGGGGGTCTGTGTCTACTAGTCATCAGTGTGCCCTCGTTGAGTTGTTGAACACCAATGCAACCGTCTCTTCTGTTCAGTTGATATTCGTTCATTATTAATCAACGGTCGAGTACTGTGTACAAAAACTGATGCTTCAGCCTGTTCTGAAATTCAAATAATAGCTCTGATAGGAATTCCACTAGGTATGTTTAGGGAAGACCAATAGGAATTCCACTAGGTATGTTTAGGGAAGACCAATAGCTAATCCACTCTCAATTTTGGTACTAATGTAATTTAGTCGGCTATTTCAATAAAACTACTACTGCCTAATAAGAGCTGCATTTTTTAGTTGGTTCATGGAATGATTCGTTTATAATTTATCAACGTTCGCCATCGCAAGGAGAAAGACATCCTTCTGATATCCTGTCATTCATTTCTAAAATCGGTAAAGGAATGGAACATAGCTGGACCCACGGGAACCACATAGCTGGACCCAGTGGAACAAAGCTGGACCCACTGGAACAAGCCTTTTACAATGTAACATTTTTTTTTTAATTGTTGTAACGTATAGTCCATTAATAAATTCAAATGTATAAGACACGCCTGTTCAGTTAAAGTGATGCCCACTGCATTCATTCTTTGTCTCATAGGTGCCGCTGAGCGACCAGCTTGGACGGGTGCGTAACATCATACAGGGCATGGGCGGAGGAAGCAGCCTGCACCTGGTTTGCACTCCCGACCACATCACACCGGGCGTGCCGTTAACCAACACATCCGGGCCGACACCGTCTCTAGCAGAGCGCGCTCTGGCTCAGGATGGCCTGCCCATCACCATTGGCACCGGCACTAATAGGGTCAGTGTAATGACTCACTTCTTGGAAAAGGACCTATTTTGTTTTGCGTCGTATCATTCATGTCTGTGCTCAGTCTTTATTTTGAGCTCAATTTTGTCATATGCTTCATTGCTATCTTATGCTCCATATTTGACTTGTGTCCTATCTCTATATTCGTGTCTCATTATGATCTTGCTTGTTGCATGGTGATAATTGACGAATTTGTCAGTCTCTTCAACCTGTCTTTCAATTTCACAGGGTCCTCAAGAATTTTAGAGCTTCCCAATCTTGTTTTACTTCTGAAGGTATTTTTTTTTGTGTTGTGAGATTTTTGAACGGGAGAGTATTAACAATAGGATCAGAGATGGTACGGATGGTGGGATTGACGAGAAACAATGTATCTCACCTTGGTATCTCACCTTGGTGGCCTCGAGACTGCTCAACAAGCCAGCACAGCCAGAGTGCAAAGCAAAACAGGAGGCACAAATGCCAGAGCACGCCAAAAACCGCGAAAGCACGGCAAAACAATGGCGCTGAAATATCCGGAAATTTGTCTTTCATGCAACCTATCACACAGCTATCCAAACATACAAACACCCAAGGACTCTAGCTTAGACAGACGCACACCATGACTCACCACATCGGTCAGATGATAAGTTTTCATGTAATTAGAAAGGTATGGTTGCTGTGCCAACTGGTCCTGCAGCAAATGGTCCTGCTAGTGTAGCTACTGTAAATGCACTGGCAGTAGGATGTGGGAAGGCTTCTGCCCTACCCACAGCAATGGTACGTTTGAGAAGAGAAG
Organism: Gammarus roeselii; assembly: GCA_016164225.1. Classification (NCBI taxonomy): domain Eukaryota; kingdom Metazoa; phylum Arthropoda; class Malacostraca; order Amphipoda; family Gammaridae; genus Gammarus; species Gammarus roeselii. The sequence continues at coordinate 5,111 of SDVV010027425.1, read as the reverse complement.
ATTGAACAAAGCTTGCGCGAGCTTTGTATGATTAGGGCGCGCAGAGATCCTTAATTAAAAGAGGAATACTGAGCAATGGTGACACATCATGTTGTCATTCCACCCTGACAATCGATGTTTTCAACAGTAAAGGTACTGAAACTGAGTATGAAATCACCACTGTCACAATTGGTGTGCCAACACATTAGAGCATATCCATGGATATGATAGTGGTTGACACTCTTGCTGAAAGACTCCACATGAATGGAGTAAATGAGCTTGCTCAAAGGTTAACAGCCAAAGGACGTAACCTGACAGATTGTTTTGATAATACAGTCCATTACCCTGTAGACATACTCGTGGGAGCAGACTATTATTATAGCTTCATCATTTCTGAAGAACAGGATGAAGGTCACAATAATATCATCAAAGCCGGAGACATGCTGTCTGGATCCATAACAAACAGCGACTTGGCATCCCCACAGGTAAGTGTAATCACTGCACTCAAGGTTGCAGTCAACAAGGAACCTGAAAGAGATGTAGACCTGTTGTGGAAGCTTGATGTCATCAGGATATCGCCAGAGGAAGCTCACCCAGATGATAAGGCGGCCCTAGAGCTGTTCAACAGAAGCATCAGATTCTCTGAGGGTAAGTATGTAGCTAGATTGCCGTGGAAGGCATCTCATCCCAAGCTGCCAATCAATTATCGTTTGGCACAAGGGAGACTGGTGAGCAATCTCAAGCGTTTGAGGTCAGAACCTGAACTCTTGAAGCTCTATGACACTGTAATGTAAGAACAGTTGCAGAGAGGTTTCATAGAAAAGGTATGTAACATGAAACCGATGAATGTTCGTCATTACCTTCCACACCATTCAGTAACAAAGGATTCTCCGACAACACCCCTGCGTGTGGTATTTGATTGTTCAGCTAAACCACACATTGACACATTAAGCCTAAATGATTGTTTGTATCCTGGACCATCCATGGTCTTTGAGTTACCTCAAATGTTGATGCGATTCAGATTGGGGGCGCTAGCCGCCTGTTCTGACATTGCAAAGTCATTCCTGATGGTAGGGTTAGATGAGCAGGACAGGAATTTTACTAGGTTTCGATGGCCTAGAGATCCAAGGATTCTGACAGACACTTATCGCTTCAAGGTCATCCTTTTTGGATCAACCTGCTCTCAATTTATCCTTAATGCAACCATTGACCACCACTTGAAAAAAGTATGGTGGGTAAAGGGACATAACTGATGCGATCAAGAGGAATATCTATATGGATAATCTTGATAACCGCATCAACAAGGATGGAGTTGAAAGAATTCTATGGTTCATCCAAGGCAATCTTAGTGAAGCCGGGCGCAACCTCAGGGAATGGGCAACAAATGACCCAGAACTCAAAATGATCACAGAAAAGGAAGGTGAGTCAGTTGTCAGACCCACTGTTCCAGTCCTTGGACTCAGATGGGACACAGTCCAGGACACCTAAGCAGTAGCTCCCAAAGAGCTAGAATCAGGTAAGTCAACCAAGAGAACCATCTTGCTTGGTCTAGCCACACAGTTTGATCCCCTTGGATTAATGACCTCATCACCATCAAAGCTAAATTCCTAATGAAGGAGATTTGGCAGTCAAATGTGAGTTGGGAGGATGATCTTACAGAATCTAGTGAAGTAAAGTGGGAGAAAATCAAGAGAAATTCTCAATGATGGGTGACATATCCATCAAACGCAACGCAGAAATTGGTAAGTCAGTGACCCTAGAAACATTTGTAGGTGCCTCCACAGTAGCATATGGAGCTGTTGTGTGTGGGGTCAGTGAAGGTGAAGCAACACTGTTGATGGCAAAGGGATAGATTGCACCTGAAAAATGCTTTCTGTATCAAGATTGGAATTGACTGCAGCACTACTTGGAGCAAGGCTGACCAGGTATGTATGTGAGGCCTATGGAAAGGAAGTCAACATTGAAACCATTCAAATGTGGTCAGACAGTCAAGTTGCCTTGGGTTGGATTCACTCAGCAAGCCCCCTAGAGGCTTGCATGCTAAACCGGAAGCTAGACATGAAGAAAGCTCTCCCTAATGCTAACTAACACTATGTTGCCACTAGTCAAAATTCCGCAGACCTGAAAACTCGAGGAGTAAGCCCGAGGAAACTCAAATCAAGCCACCTGTGGTGGCATGGACCCAAGAACATTGTGGAACTCCAGGAGTGAGAAAATTTTCCAACTCCAGTGCACACAGTGACACTAAATAAAGCTGAAGAGATCCCACCCCCCAAGCCTTTCCTACTTGTAGTTGCAAACAAATGTTGCACCTTCAAGAAGTTGATCAACATTCTGGGGTGGGTGAAGAAATTCATTGAATGCCTAAAGGTTAAGGTAAATGGTAAATCAAATGATAATCCTAATAGTAAGTCAAAGGGAAGTTCAAATGGTAAGTCAAATGGTAATCCTAATGGTAAGTTGGTGAACAACGGTAAGAGACAACCAATGAGTCAAAACTCTCAAGAAAAGGGAATGGTCTGGGAGCTGGGCAGTCAAAGTACTTCAGCAAGAAGTCTTTGCGGATGAGATGGAAATAATTTACAATCCCAGTTCCCGGCGCTCCACTCCATTGATGAAGCAACTCAACCTAACGCTCAGAGGTGACAAATTAGTAGTGATGAGTAAACTCGCCAAAGCTGAGGTGGAGGAATCTGTAAACTATCCAGTCCTACTACCTGCCAAGCATCGGATCACCTATATGATTATCGGAGAGAGTCACAAAACAAGACACCACATGGGAATAAGGCACGTCGTGGCCAGCCTACGTCAAAGGTGGTACAAACCGAGAACTCGACAAAGAGTCAAAAACATAATTAGGAAGTGTATGCAATGTAGACGGGATCGTGGGACGCATTTCCGTGGACCACCAACCCCTTTACCAAGTTGAAGAGTTAGTCACGTCCTTTTGCGGTAACTGCGGTAGACTATGCCGGTCCCCTTTATGTTAAGGAAGGGACTCAAGTTGACAAAGGGTACATCGCCTTGTACACCTGTCCATTCACTCGAAGTTGCCAAGGACCTGTCCGCAGAAGCATTTCTAAGAACCCTCCAAGGTTTTTCCGCTCGTCGTTCCTATCCGTAAATGTTGATCAGTGATAACTGTTCAAACTTTGTGAGTTCCGCCAAGATCCTACAATGTTGGGAGGAATATCACCGTGTACGGAATACCCTGAATCAAAATAAATGCAAGTGGCATTTCAACCCCAGTCGGGCCCCTTGGTTTGGAGGCTTCTTTCAGAAAATAGTGAAGATAGTCAAACTGTGTCTTCAGAAAACGTTACACAGAGCTAGGGTGACAGAAGACGAACTGCACACCGTACTTTTTGAGATAGAAGCGAACCTCAATGACCGTCCGCTAATATCTATCTCAGACTCTGTTGATGTCTATGAACCGCTGTCAACAACCCAGCTGATGATCGGATATTGTCTGGGCAGCATACCTGTCGCAACACCTGATCCGGAGGAAGAATATGATCCCTCCATGTTCACAGCAGAACTCCTCACGCGCCGCCAGAAAAACGTCCAAATGATTTTGCACCGTTTCCAAACGAGGTTCCGAAAAAAGTATCTGACCATCCTACGGCGCAATGCCGTAGATGCCAGGGAAATCATCGCACCCAAAGTGGGTGACATAGTTCAGATACACGACTAGGGTCCCAGGCTACTCGTGGAGCCTGGGACGGGTCCTCGACCTTCACAAAGAAAAAATAGTCACGTACGAAGCTTGAAATAAAAAACACGCGGTGGGACAGTCAGTCGACCGGTAGTTCTGACCTATCCATTAGAAGTACAAGCAACAGAATTATCGGAGGCTTCTCCCGACCCGCCGGAACCAAACCAGGCACCACTGCCCAATGCGGACGAAGTACAACGGAACAAGTGTGGTCGAACCCGCTCCGACAAGGGAGACAGCTCAAGCACGACAGCTGATTGCAAGCCAGAAGCAGCCAGACCACAAAAGGCAGCAGCACCAGCAGCGAGAAAACGTAACGTCACTCAGCTTCAATGAGTGACAATACGCCTTTCTCTTAGGCGAGAGTGTGTGGAGAACAAAAATCCCACAATGCCTCGTCGGAAGAAGGAAAACTGTAACCTGTATATTGTTCATGGAAGCCATCTGGTCCAGCATGTATGTGACGGAGAACGTTGAGCTTGGAATTGGTGAGGCGGTGGTCTTTTGACCCCCTCCCCTCTCCTCCCTTCTCTGTACGTTTTCCCGCCGCCGTGCTTACCTGGTCGGTTTCTTTCTGTCGTTGTGGAGCGTATGAAGTAAAACTAGTTCCCTCATTTGGGAGTAAATCACTAAGGTGGATATAGCAGTTAAATGGTTTAAAGGTAATATGATTAAATTATGCGCTGTAGCAGGAGTGTTAGGATCTTGCTACCGTATCTACCGTGTGTCGTAAAAGATGACTAAAAGGGCGCCCCATAGCCGGGAGTAGAATCGTGCTACCGTAACCCCTGCGTATCGTTTGAAGCGTTTAAAATGGGCGGGGCGAAAGGGCTAGGAATCCGTTTTTTCTGTAAAACACTTCCTCATAGACGGCAAGACGAGCGGGAGAGAGGAGAGGCTCACGCCCTTCCGAACCCTATTGTTAGGGTCGCTGAATGTGCGGAACTGTAGTATAAATGAGGTAAAGAGATGAGTGATTGGTGTGTTGTTTGTGAGGAGGAAGTTTGAAGTGTTATCGCTGTGTGAGACGAAATTGAAAGGTGAGGGCGAATGTGAGTTGGGTGTGGTAAGTCGAAGAAAGTCTGGTGTGGAGGAAGGTTGGGCACGTGAAGGTGTGGTCTTGATATTGAGTGATCGGTTGGCTCGTAGTGCTACCGAACGGAAGGAGGTGTCCTCAAAATTGATGTGGGTAAAAGTTAAGTTAGGCGTGGAAAGATGGGCATTTGTGAGTGCTTACGGACCTGGCAGCGAGAGGAGTGAAGAGGAGAGGGAGCAATTCTGGACTGACCTGAGTGAGTGTATTGAGAGTTTTGGAGGTCATTTCAATGTAGTTTTACTGGGTGACCTTAATGCGAGAGTTGGATATGTAGTGGTGGAGAATGTGATAGGAAGGTATGGTGTACCCGGTAGAAATGAC
>SDVV010027424.1:0-12110 GCA_016164225.1 Gammarus roeselii | reverse complement strand
TGTCAACTACTACAAAAAGACAAATATAAAACCAATGTGTCTTCATTCAACCTTGATTTGCCCAATTATCCAACATGAAAATACTACAACATAACATAGATTTGTCATCGTGTGTTATAAACATTGGGTCATTATAAAATTAGTTACGCATTTTGAAATTAGCTGTGGTGTCATTTACTTCCAGAGGTCATTATATGTGCAAAAATTTGTATTTAACTACTTTTCATTGAAGAAAAACGTAGATATTTAATTACAAAATAGGTGCGGGGAGCCACCCCCAATTGTTTTTTCATCTGGGGCAACTCCCCGCAGTTGTATATTTTTATATATCTACAAAAGTTTACATTTCTTTCCAAAATCCTTCCAATGCAACAAACTACACAATATTCCGAGTATCACCACAAAATTTGGTTCTAATCTAATGGGAACTCTAGACACAGCATCAAAGTTAGTGGAACAATTTTTCCAAACCAAAATTATCGGGGACCTGAAAAACACGCTTTCACTTTGGCGATTTTTCATAAATTCTGTGCACGTATCAAATTTCTATAAGTAGCTGATACTTACTAACAAAGACCTGCTCTTTCAAGCCCCGTAGTCAAACCGTGACATTTCCAACGTCTTGGTGCCCAAAATAGGGGTGCGGGCAGTCACCCCGGTCAACGCTATATGCCTCGTGTGGATTTGCAGTTTCTTGATTGTTTTGCTTTTATTGAACTCACTCAGTGGGTGAGGGGAAGTACTTTTATTGATTCAGGCACCATTCTTGATCTGGTGCTGACTTCAGAGGAAGATCAGGTGTCATCTGTGGCAATTTTGCCCTCTCTCCCAGGATGCCACCATGTACCTGTCTTGGTTGAGTATTGTTTTCCGATGGATGAGGTTCCAGTTGATCCTGGTTCTGGTTTTGGATTGGTCATGTGGTCTTGTGGAGATTATAAGAGTATGAGAGAGGTTTTGACTGATGTTGACTGGCATTATAAGTTCCTGTACGGCACTGTGGAGGAGAATTAGTTTTTTTCAGTCAGTTATCCATTTGCTTGTTAAAAGGTTCCTCCCCACTCAAGACTCTGCTTCGCAACCAAGCTGGTGGTGGGGCCCTTCAAGGCTGATGACCAGTAAATTTCAGGCTTGGGCGCAGTACAAGCATCTGAGGAGGGAGCTTGGTAGGCAGCATGAGGAGGTGTTGGTGTCCTTGGGGAAATTTAGTTGGCTCAATTTTGATTACGGAAATTTTCTCAGCACAGCCAGTGGTTGTATGAACAGGAACTAGCCAACTACTTCTTTGTTGCTCCTAAGATGTTCCACTTTTATATCAGAAAAAGAAAGAAGAGCTGTTCTTTTGTTGGTTCTCTGAAGCTTCCATCTGGTGAGGTTGTTGCTAATCAGGGAGACACAAGTCAGCTGTTCTTGAACTTTTTTTTTTTTTTTGGATGCTGATCCTGCCAGCTCTTCCCAACATTATTTTTTTCCTGGAAAATTTTGTGAGATTTGTATGACGAGACTTAGTCTCCCAGGTTTTGGACAATTTAGATTCATCTTTTGCCCCTGGACCTGATGATATCCACCCTAGTGTTTTGAAGCAATGTTCTTGGCAGCTGTCAGTGCCCTTGTCTATGATATTTGTGAAGTCATTGGGCCAGGGAGTTTTGCCAGGGCCTGGAAGGAATCTCATGTTGTTCCCTTATTCAAGTCTTGTGCGAGGAGCAACCCTTTCAATTATCAACCTGCGAGTCTCACTTCTGTACGTTGTGAGGTGCTGGAGCGGGTTATTGTGTCGCAGGTGATGTCTTTTCTGTAAGATTCTGGCATTTTGTCAAGCTGCCAATTTGGATTCAGGGTGGGAATTAGCAGGGAGGATCAATTGTTGCTTACTTATGGTAAGGTTGCTGATATTTGATGTTGTCAATCATTCTTTTTTGTTAGCCAAACAAAGTTTTTTGGGTATCCTTGGTGGATTGTTGGATTGGATTCATTATTTTCTGATTGGGAGGCAAATGTGTGTTTCTGTGGGGAAAGATGTCAGGGACTTTTGGAGGTGAGGACTGGAGCACCCCAGGGTTCTGTGCTGGGCCCGCTCATGTTTCTGCTGTAAGTTAATCATGTTGCAGCGGGAGTGGCTTGTAAGTGAAAGTCTTTTGCTGATGACTCCAAACTTTATTTGAGCTTCACACGCGCAGAACAAGCAGTTTGCTTTGGTGTGTCTTCTTTGCAGAGAGATCTTAGTTTGATGCAGTCAATTTCCTTATCATGGAATCTCTCTCTGAACATTGCCAAATGTGTCTATATGCATTTTTACAGGGGCTGGCTTGAATTGGAGCAGTTTGATGATGGAATTGTTTATAATTTGAATGGTGTGGCATTTGAGCTTGTTGATTCCTGTAGGGACTTGAGAGTGCTTGTTGACTCAAGGTTGCAATTTTGCCTCCATGTGAAGAGTGTTGTTAGGAAGGGTTCCACTCTGGCAACCAGTCTGCTCCATTCTACTATCAATAGGAGTTCTGTTTTCATGGTGTCTTTGTTTGTAACTCATATAAGGCCCATCTTTGACTACTGCATCGTGTGTGTGGAATGTGGGATAGTTCGGGGATCTGAGACTTTTGAAGTCTGTGCAGAGGCGGTGGACCAGGGAAATAGAGGGTCTGGGTGGAGTGGACTATGGTGAGAGGCTCAGAGCTTTGCAGATGTTTTTGGTCAGAGGTAGGTTGTTGCGTCTGGATCTGGTGAACTGTTTGAAGATTTTTCAGTGTTCTGTGGATTTGAGGATGTCTACTCTGTTTGAGCAAGCTCCAGAAATTGGCACACGTGGTCATTCTTTCAAGCTGGTGGTTCCTCTCTGTCAGACTGACTATAAACTCAGATTTTTTTTTTCTTGTTGTGTTCAGGTTTAGAACAGTCGGTCCTCTGATGTGGTGCAGTTCAATTCCCTCTGTGGCTTCAAGAGGGCCTTGGCTAAGGAGTGGGGGGGGGAGGTGTTGTACGAGTTTTGCTAGGCATAGCAGATTTGTTTTTGTGGTTTTCTTTCTGTGTTCTAATAGTTGGGTGCAACTGTTGACTTCAGTGTTTTTTTGTCTACTTATTAAGCGCAATCAGACCAGCGCCCTGTGGCAGTTTTTATACCATGTTGTTCTTTAGATTGCTGGTGCGCTAAGGTATACTGCCTTCCATGCCTGCATGTCCTGTTGGCGGGGCTGTGGGGGGCTGCAAAGGTGAGATACATGTTGAGTATTTCCAAAAATTATGCAAGTGTGTATACTAAAATTCACAACATGTTGATAAGTGGTGGGTCGGTATGAAAATTTGTCAGATACCAATACCAAATAATTGGTAGATACTGATACCAATACTACAGGTACTAAAAATGGTCAAAATTTGTCTAGGCCTATACATATCCATAATTTTGATTCAATGATTGAAGCATACATTTTAACTATAGTAAATCTTATGCCCACAAGGCTGAAAAAAAAACTATCTCAGTAAAGATATTCAGTGATCGACTATCCACAGATAATTATTGATTCATAAATCTGTTAGGCACTTTGTTTTTACACAGACACAGACTAAATAGACAGTCTTCCTCAGTGAATCTTGCAGGACATTAATTTTTCACAATTTATATTATAATATACCTAGCTAGCTATCTGTCGGGCTGTGCCGCAGAACCCCTACAGGCTTCACTGCCTGCCTAAAAATACACACCCATCTCCTGGGTGTCCTCTGGTTGCAATTCAGGGTCTGGCAAACGCAGAGTAGTGTCGGACCACAGGTCAGCCACTTCCAGGCCACATCACAGACATGGGCGGCACCCACTTCAGGACCTTGGATAGTGTAGGATTCACCTTGTCGCTCTCTTTCCCTTTTCACCAACTGGAGACAGACGGTTCATGATCACATAGGCTGATTCAGAAGTGGGGTTACACGCCTAGGATACTGAAGATGAACCTGCAAACAATGGGCCATAAGCTAGCCATTAGATGAACACCTGAACATACTCAGACCCCTAGCGTGGCCCACCCCATCTCAAGTCTATGCTGGGAACGCAGAAAGGAGTCACGTTCACAATCCTCACCCCCGTCAATGCTACATTTGATACATACTAGCTCAGACCTGCTCTTTCAAGTGCCTTTGTCAAAATTTGATATTTATGTTGGTGTGCTGACAGAAAAGAGGGATGTGGGGGTCATCCCAGGTTGTAGGCTGTCTTTCCATGATGCTCTAATAAAACATTTTACTGGTTTCAGATTCTCCAGCTGGCTGCCATGTCCATCAGTTTATGTCAATTCTTAGTATATATGTATATTTATGGTATTCTAGTATAGCTCATTGACAAGCCTATCAAGTTATGGGTGAATCAACATCATTGTGCAAAATTTATGGCTCTGCGCCAATGTTTGCCATGGTAGCTGTTCTGATCTTATTCCAGTTATTCACTTCAGCAGAGACCACAACCCGTGAGTATTGTTGCTTGTAATTTATTCTGAACTTGCTACATAGGATTCTAATTTGTTGAGAGTTAGATCTGCAAGGAAGGTTTGGTGGCAAAATGAAGTTAGTTGGCTAATAATTAACTTATACCTAACAAAAAGAAACTATAACTTTCAACTATTCATTCAAATTGGTTCCCTTTTTTCAGCTAGGTACCTACATGTGTTTCAACAGAGCTAGCTGCCAGCTACATTGAATCCCATCAAGTTCAAAAATGGTTATTGGAAAAAATGTTCATTGTTGCTCTCTGTTTACCAATCTAAAATTAACATTTTGTCTACAATTTAGGATCATTAGTTGGTTTAATACTGTTTTTCTTATAGGAAATGTGATTTAGCTATAGCTATGTTTCATTATGAAGCTTTGCCTATGTAGCTATTGTACAATAATAAAATTCCCATTTGGTTACCTAGTTGAGTTTCACATGGGACAAATGATTTTTTTTTTCAGACCTACCACACATTATATTTTACTGGCTACTAGCTATAGCTACATGTACTAGGTAGCTTACAATCTATCTTCTTATGTAGTGATTTGTCTAGCTAGTTGAAACTCATTTACTAAAAATTTTGATAAGTTTGCACTTTTTTTTTCATTATCTAATTAACATTGCAGAATTGCTTCTCTCCAACTTACAATTTATTTACTATCTATTACAGGGTTCATACAAGGTATGGAAAGTCATCTCAAGTCATGGAATTTTGTTTGGGAGTCATGGAATTTCTTGAAAATATTCCAGTCATGGAATTCTATGAAGAAGTGGAAATAAATTGGTTCTTAATTTACCTCATCATATTCTTATCCAACTATTCCAAACAGCAGGGAGTAGATTTTTCTACTCGAGGGGGAAATTGACATCCCTTCTGTATCCTCAGTGTACATCTATTTATTAACATGACATTCATGTCTCAATATTTGGAAGTTGACTTGTTTTCTCTCTAAACTAAATTTGCTTTCTGAATGTCATGTTCATACATTGAATCATCCTTCAAATGTGAATTATGAACGAAATTAACTAATGCAATAAACGCATTGCTCTCATGATAAAATTTATAACTTCCATTTAGTTTCCATTCTTGGTTATGTAAAGTTAGTTGATGAGGTTCACAACAGCTCAGTTTCCCTAATTTGTATTTTTTATTTTTTTAGGTGTCAATAAATATTTTGCTATTCAGTTTAACAAGATTGAGCATAAGCTTGCTATTTCATGGTGATGTTGCACCCTTCCCAACCATGGCTTTCCTACTCCCGTCGCCACCCTCATGTAGCTACAACATCCCACTGATTCAGTTCAGTTTCTTCTTTTCAATGTAGCTATTTAACTGAGATTCAATCCCAATTTTATTCCAAATTTCAGGTCTCTATCTCAAAATGTATCCAAGGAATCCTGTTAACCAATAAATCAACCAACCATGTTGTTTGCTGTAAAAATGTATAATAAGTAGCTACATAAGTTCAGTCATTAGCCTTGTGCTAGTATATTCTGATCCTACTTGTACTAATTAAACAGTTGATCAATATCAATCATTTTTCAGGTGTTAAACTTGTATGAAAAGCTCTTACATTGTAACAAGTCATAATGTATATTATAATTGCACTTTATTTCCCTCGTTCTGTTAACGATGTCAAGTTTCAGTTAGGAACAGCATGTTTATGACTCCCACAATCTGGATGATTGTCATATTTTTTTCACATTATTGATCATTTCACATTACTTTACTGAAAGTAATACTCTTATATTTCATGATTTAATGTGATTTTTTTTTCTGATGTTGTAGACACAAAGGAAACTTCTTTCAGAGTGGCTTCTATCAAAGCCACAATATTTAACAGTGATTGACTCGTAATACAAAAGTATTCAAATTGGATTGCAATCCATGCTCTCATACCAATAGAAATACACTAAGCAAATTCTGTTCGTGTACCATTGATTTAAGCAACATGGGAAAGGCTGCTCTAGATAGTCACTTGAAAAGTAATAAACAAAACCTGTGCTGACAAATTTACAACTTCTTTTACTTAGAAATCATGGCTTTGTCCATCATCAGAATGATCTTCCCAGCAACCATCAACATTACCTTCCCAGCAACCATCAACATCTTCCCAGCAACCATCAACATCTTCCCAGCAACCATCAACATCTTCCCAGCAACCATCAACATCTTCCCAGCAACCATCAACATTACCTTCCCAGCAACCATCAACATTACCTTCCCAGCAACCATCAACATTACCTTCCCAGCAACCATCAACATTACCTTCCCAGCAACCATCGACATCTTCCCAGCAACCATTGACATCTTCCCAGCAACCATTGACATTTTCCCAGCAACCATTGACATTTTCCCAGCAACCATCGACATCTTCCCAGCAACCATCGACATCTTCCCAGCAACCATCGATATCTTCCCAGCAACCATTGATATCTTCCCAGCAACCATCGACATCTTTCCATCAACCATCAACAACATCTTCCCAGCATTCTGCTGCAACATCACCAAACTACATTCCTGCTGAGCAAGATTCATTATTGGATTCGTACATCAATCAGAAAGACGTATCTAAGGCTGAAATTTACTGGATCCCTGACGTTATTACGAATTTCAGATCCTTTAATTCTTTTAAAAATTCAAGCGCATTGTTCAAAATGATGCTTCCTCATTCACAAATAGCGAAGAAAATTACTCGTGGAGCTAGCATGTTGAAGTACCTGAGTGCAGTTGGATTGGCTCCATACTATGAACAAAAGTGGTTCAATTCCCTGAAATAAGTTCCATATTACTTGGTGTCCTTTAATGAGAGCTTCAACCAAGTAACAAGAAATGAACAGATGCATTTTAGAATCACATTTTGGGACAACCATAAACAAGAGACTGATGACCATTATCTGACTTCTAAATTCTTTGGTCATGCTACATCGGATGACTTGCGACGAAGCTTTAGAGAGGCTACTGAGAAGTTACAACAGAAGAAAATCATACAAGTTTCTATGGATGGACCTTATGTCAACATAAAATTTCACAGAGACCTAATTGATGAAAGAGATTCCTCAGGAGCTCATCTACCTACTTTAATCAACCTAGGTACTTGTGGATTGCATGTCGTACACGGTGCATTCCGAACAGGCTTTGAAAAATATGGATGGAAAATAGATAAACTTCTCCAATCTCTCATGGCTTTTGGTTTGTTCTCTGGAAGCCAATGGTGCGCATCCCTTCCAGCATCTTCCTGTTGTTGTTCTGCGGAGTCTTTGTAGGTGCTGGCGGGCATGGCTGTGCTATCCTCTCCTGGCTCTGTGCACCTGACAACTGGGTATGCTGAGCTCTTGAGGGGGCTGCAAAGGTAAGAATCTATTCAATGAGTCACCAGCCAGAAGACAGGATTTTACTTGGATAACCAACAGTTCTGTGTTTCCTCTCCAATTTTGTGGTACCTGGTGGGTTGAACCTGGTAGCTGATAGAGCATTATCCATATGGGACAACATCTCACAGTACGTGGAAAAAACAGGAAATGGACCAAAAGGAAAAGTTCCAAAATCTTCTTCCTATGCAGTTGCAGTTGTTCACAATGCTGTTAAAGATCCACATACCCTTTCTAAATTAAACATCTTCATTTCAACTGCAAACTGTATGCAAGGGTTTCTTCAAACATTTCAGAGCTCTAAACCAATGGTTCCTTTCCTGGCAGAAGAAATGTCAAAAATAATGAAAGAAGTGATGGAAATATTCCATCTAAAAGGAACTTATTTCATGTTCAATCTTGGCCCTGATGAACATTGATGTGGAAGACACTGCCAATCATCATCCTAACAAAAAAAATCAGCATTGGATTTGCAGCAGCAACCTCCTTCACAGCAGCTGACGTTAGAATTGCAAAAGAGTCTGAATTCAGGCAGCAGAGTTTTCTCTGCTATAAAAGCATTGTAGCAAAATTTAAAGAAAGGTCTCCTATCAAACACAAAATTGTGCTGATCTGCGATCATTCAGTCCTCAATACATAGTAAACCATCCGAATTCATCGGTCACTCATTTTTAAAAATTGCTTGCTTACCTGATCAATACAAATTTCTTGAAACCAACTGAATGTGACAAAATGATCAGTAAATACAAAAATTTCATTGCATCCGTGAGATTGGAGATTGAAGAAAAATTTGCAGCATTTGACATCAAGTCAGGAGATCGTTTGGAAGTTCTGTATTGGGAGATGATCGGAGAAATGACAGAGTACAGCAAATTGTAGGAGCTTTGCAAGACTGTATTTACACTCTCTCACATGGACACGCAGCAATCAAGAGAGGATTCAGCGTCAACAAGGAAACTAACAAAAATGCTGGAGATGACAATAGTAGCTCAAAAAATGATCTGTGATGGCGTGAAGAGAAAATTGTCTAATGGGAACAGTGATGATGTATTCAAATTGATAATAAATAAGGAAATGATGAAATACTGCAGCAGAGCAAGAGCAAAATATGGATATTCTATGGATGACAATAGAGAGAACTTGAAGAAAAGTCAAGCTGCAGTCACAAAACAGAAGATCAAAGAAGAATTGGAGAAGGAGAGGAAAAATAAAGCAAGTAGGGTCAATTCATATGACAGATACATGAAACGTGCTATTGAGTTGGCAGTGAAGGCAAAAACTGATGAAAAATGTCTAATTTCAAAATCAAATGCATCTAGGAAGAGACCTAGAGAGATTCTTGAACTATTAGAGGTTGTTAGTGCTAAAATTTTGAAGCTGGAGAGCTAATTGAAGGGATAGCAGTTTTGATTCACAGTGAACTGGGTGAATAAATCAGGTTTAAGTAATTATCAGCATGCTAAATTTTCATCAAATCCTTGTAGTCCATATTTATTCTGATGTTGCTGATAAGTTTGTTAGTGTTTGTGGTAGCAAATACACCAACCAGGAAAGAAGCTCATGGTGTTCTGTGCTTGTGTTATGAATTTTTTGTTATCTCCAAAAGCCAGGTCAACTTACTGTACACATAAATACAATTTGATCTTCCATTTATAATAGACTATATTTATATTTTTTTCATGTTTTGTCCAATTCGACTAGGTACTGTATTGGAAAAGAGCAAAATTTCTTTAGACTACATATTATAGCTATATGCTTGTATATGTTGAGTGATTATTACAGTATTAGTTGTGAACACAATTTTTGTGTAGAAGAATGGATGTAGTAATCAATTAAGGAGCTAGTCATGGTTACTTTCAGCCCTTGCAGGATGTTGTCTAGATTTACAGCAATTTCTTTTGAAAGTCATCTGAACTGTGTTACCAAAGGACTGTGCCAATCTAAGTAGGATTTCAACAATGTTTTGGCTCCTGAATGTATATTTTATGCCTTTTACATTTATTTTTTTGTAAAATAGTTGTGTTTTCTATCTGAAAGTGATGGTTTCTATATTTTTTCACTAAACTTTGACAAAAAAAGCCAGGCCTCACCCAGACTGTCTATCAATATCATATGCTTATAAAAAAAGTATCAACAAATACATAAAAAATTGAAATCCCAAAATTGCACTTGGCAATACCTTTGTTGAAGATTTCTATTGGAAAGTATTTACTTTTAAACAAGCTTATGTTGACGTGTTGGATTCTCGGTTCAACCGGCTGGTGGGGGTCCAAAAATAAAGAAACCTCTTGTTTGATTATTTACCATCATGTAGCTATGTACAAAATCAGTTGCACATTCATAAGAAATGTATGATAATATACCTAGGATATAGTCATGGTCCAATTTGTGTTCTTGGAAAGTCATGGAATTCAGTTTTCAAATTTTGTATGAACCCTGTATTAGGCCCAGTGAGTATATATGCACTCCACCCAATTTAGGTAGCCTAGCTATGCAAACGTCTAACATTGCCAGCATCTTCTACTTAAGGCCAAACAAACTCATTGCTATTTTAATTGTTGGTTTATTACTTATGGCCTAGTAACTAAAAGCTACTACTTATGTAGCTATTTGGAAATGCCTTTTTTTCATTATTGCTCATTTAGACCCAAGTAGGTAGCTACTTTTTAGGAGGGGTACATAGCTATTCAACAATACATTGTGCTTGGTAGCTACTCTGAGTGAAATATTGTAGCTAACCATATTACCAGTAGCTAACTGATATTAAGCATTTTGCAAGCTATAACTACCAGTAGCTATCTGCCTTGATACATAGCTATGTAGGTATGGCATTTTTATACTGATGTTTTGCAGAAGGGTAGCTGCTATCTAATTCTTATGGTTTCTGTGTATTTTTTTTTGTGTGAGTGACCATCAAAATCTGCATGATACCTATTGTGTTTTATGCAATCTACTCCTCCCAACATTAATATTGATTTTTTACAGATTATCTTTCACTGTATAATCTACCACAAGCTGATGAGGCAACTCCTCCTAGAAAAGGTGAGCTGGCCACAGTTATTTAGACACTAACATATTGGAGGTCTCTGAAATGTATTGTTTGCTAAGGAACCCCATCAACTCAATCCAGATTGTTTGCAGTCTATTAGTCAAACAGTGCTGAATAGCACTGATTCAACTACCAGGGGTATCCAGCAAGCGGGTCTGATAATGTGGCAAATATTTGACTACCGCGCTCTTCAGTGCAGTGTCAACTCGTTCATTCACAATCATTTTCCTCTTGCTATCTCCAGTACACTTGCTCATTCTAGTCATTGTTGTGCTGCTTACTAGTAAGTCTGTGGGCTACCATTTATGGAATGGTATAAAAAGACGAAGTTTTTACCTCTTTCTCAGCATTTCTCCAGATTTGAAGGTTTTTGTGTGCTAGTTTTAAAATTGTGAATGATTTGTTTGTTAGTTGTTGAAGTTCTGGTTGTGTATTTGATTTATTCCCATTGCTGCTAAATAAACAAGTTAGCTACCTACCTATATTTTTATGGATGCCTGAAGCTTGACAATTTCAGAAAATTTGTAGAATCAAGCAAGATTGCCACACATAATAAGGTTCATTAGTGAAAAATTACTGGTTTAGTAAACAGTTCTTTAAATGAGCAATAATGGAATTTAAACTGTGGTTATCTATTTCAAAATTTGAAAGCTAGCTACCTAGCTGTCTAACCATCTTGATAATTAGCTGAATCCTGTTCTCATCTTATTTTCCTTCAAACAGAGGTCCCACTTTTGCTGCTCCAGGAGCCTGAAAACCAGACAGTAGTGGTGGGTGAGGCGGCCTTGTTACGGTGTCGGGCCGCCGACTCTTGGCCTGCTGGTCCCAATCGGTCGCGTGTGCAGTGGCATGCCAGAAGGACTGGTAGAGTGCACCCTGGTCAGTGGTAGTTGATGCATGCGTTTGACATAGGCTACTTGATTTAGTTTTACTGATCTAGCTAATATTTGCTGGTATATGTTTCTACATATGTATAATAGCTTTATATAGGTAGTTAGTTACCTAGGGACATGAATGACTATTGTTTGGCATAAAAGGGTCAGTTTCTCACCTTGGTTGCCTCAAGACCACCCCACAGCAAGGCCAGAGTGCAGAGCATGACAGGAGGCACAAATGCCACAGCATGCCAGATTACAAAAGACAGGCAAAATAATGTAGTGGAAAAAACCCTGGAAATTTGTGCTTCAGGCAACTGATAATAGAGCAGTTCTGTCT
>SDVV010027423.1:0-12111 GCA_016164225.1 Gammarus roeselii | reverse complement strand
GGGGTATCCCTCTGAGGTGCCTTATTGCTCTCGCTCTAAAGAGATGGTAGTCGATCTCTCCAATTTAGTTGAAAACTTTAACCTTTACGAGACGATGTTCGGTCTCGGAGCGATATTCGGCTTAGAGCGGTGACCGGCTCTTATTTTGATACAGCAAAAAAAAAGGTTTCTATACCCTGGAAACTTGTAAACTTTGGAGCTTAGACGCGAAGAACAGTATGCGATGGTGTTTTCGAACTCACTGGTCACTCATTGGTTACGATACTGCCTCTGCGCAAAGCTTTTTTGTTGATTGTGATATTTGGCTGAAAGTCTGAGCTAGTTTGTCCGCGTATGAAGAATAGAGTGTCTCCGTCCGACAGTATATGGATAGGTCGCTCGGGGCGACCTTGGATACGTCTGATTTTTTCCCACACTTGGGAAAGAGGGGTGTTTCGATTGATAGTGTTAACTAGCTGGGTGCAGCTTTCTCGCTTCTTCTTCACACTAAGTTTGCGGAACACGTCAGCTTCCCATTTCTAGGCTACTCGGTTCCTGGGGGAACGTGCGCGGCGGAAGGCCTCGCACATCCTGTCACTCCGATCCCTTGCTTCTTGTACCTCCGGGCACCACCAAGGTTTTGGGAAAAAGGTTGAGGGTTCATACTGGGGAATGCATGCAGTAGCTGCACTTTGGAATTTTTCGTATAGATGTATGATAAGGTCGTGCTTTGAAATGTCTTCGGGAAGGCCCTCCACATCGTCCCATGTGACATGTGTCGAGTATTCCTCCCAGCTGGCTTTCCGGTAGTTGAATCGAAGTTCCTGTGTGTTAGGATTGTTTGGTCGGTTAGTAAGGAGCGATATGATCCCTGGGTTGTGATCACTGTCATGTGTTGAAGGCAGGACTCCCCAAACGAGTTGGAGAGCTTAAGTAGGCGAACAGATTGATAAATCGATGGCGGTTTCACTTCCGAGCGTGATCCGTGTGGGTTGTCCGTCGTTAAGAAGGACCAGGTTGTGAGTGTCTATGGTGTTGGCCATTATCAACCCTCTGGGGTCGGTTCTCACGCATCCCCACACTTCGTGGTAGCTGTTGAAGTCTCCAAGGAGTAGTACGGGATGATGCAGTTGGTTAAGCAGATCAATCATTAGTGCCTCCGTGAGGTTGTTGTTACGTGACGAGTAGATAGATACCACTGCAATAGGTCTTGAGATACATATCTTCACTGCGACAGCTTGGAGTTTTGTTCTCAGAGGGAGGGGGTGGTGAGGTATGCTTTGATGGATAAGTGCCACTCCGTCGTGTGCAGTCACATTATTGTGACCTTCGCGACGGTGTATGACATATTGAGGGATAGAAAAGGTGGCTGTGTCGCGGAGTTTGATCTCCTGGAGGCCTACCACCAAAGGTTTATGGGTGGAGATTAACGATAGTAATACATCTTTCTTGCTTCTAAGTCCCTGGCAATTCCACTGAAGTATTGTGTTGTTCATTTCGGATTTGTTTCACCACCAGATTTTGGTGGTCTGGAGCGGTCTCGTGGTTTGCAGGAACTTTTGTGGTGTTCTTGTCTATGAGGCGCAGGTGTCCTAGATCGAGAGCGCTCGCATGAGCGTCAGCTTTCAGTAGAACATGATCTCCTAAACTCACTGCGTTCTCGGCCGTGAGTGCTCTTGTAGGAGGAAGAGGATGAGATAGTACGATCTTTGTGTTTGCTTCTTGAGCGAGCGCGTTTCTCCTCTTTGGAGGGTTTTTTAAACATTATGATGGGCTGAGTAGTTGTCGTTGAGATATTTGAGTATAGTGCGATGCATGGTAGATCAGTGTTCTGGGGTATCAGTTCTTTGTTTTTTGTTGAAGATTTTCAAGGTGTCCTCGCGCAAGCGATGGTCGTTCTCACTTGTGAGATGTTCTGGTGTTGGGCATGTTAGCCGAGGGTTGAATACCTCACTTTGGTTTTCGCTGGGTGCGGTTGCAGTGAAGACGGTCAGAAGTCGTTCAACGCTCTGATCGAGGTGAGCGGTGGTTTGTGGGGTGCTACTAATCTTTTTGCTTCGTGGCGAGAGAGTGTCGAGTATCCCGCGATCGTCGTCGGAGGAATCATCGTCTCTTGGCCTTTTGCTTTTCGGGTTCCTGGACCTCTCCTCGTAGTCGACCGAGACAGCATCCATCGCAGTGCTTTCCTGGGCACTGGTGGATTCGTTGCTTGGAGCGCACGCCTCTATTACGAGGGCGGTCGCTGGGCTGGTCGTGGTATTGTTAGTACTGGAGAGGGATTTTGGGATCATGGTAGTAGTTTGTGTCAACTGTACACAAATATTGTCTGTTGGGGTAGACTTAGTAGTAGATTTAACTGTTATGGCGTAATTTAAATTACGGCAGCTTGGGTTTTAATCATACATAAAGATTTGGATGGCTTGTTTTCGTGTGACTCTGCGGTCATTTTGTATGATTGTCATTGCTTTTTGGTCCATCTGCTTTGGGTAGTCGCGGTCGCCTGCCTCATGGAGGCATGAGCAGTGGTAGCATTTAGGTTAGCGGGCTGTGCAGTCCTTTCGGTCATGCTCTCCGGCGCACCTTTTACAGCGTTGGGGTATGTATGGTTTGCAGTATTTGATGACGTGGCCGTATTCCAGGCTTTTTTTGTAAATAGCAGGCCATGTCGCCACTGGATAAATTTTCGTTTTCCCCTGTTCGCCCGGGATTTCTATCAATTCCGGTGTGTCACGTCCTGGCAAAGTGATTTGGTACGCGGTGGTGTGGATGTTTCGTGGTTTAATCCATTCTTCTAGGGAAACGTTGGTGATTCCATAATCCTTTGCTAAACCCGCTTCAAAAGCCCTTAGGTCAGTTTTGGGAGTGTATTTAATTCGTCTTGTAGCATTGAAGAACGGATGTACTTCGACAGCTACCTTGTGTTTGTCAATTTTGTTAATCCTTTGTATAGCGTTACTTAGCTCAATATTAACGACGTGGGCCAGATACTTCTTGCCCTGTCGGTTATGTTTATCGGTCTGCCTCCCAGTTGTTTGGAAAGCGAGTTAATCATGGCGAATGGGTTCATTGAGGGGGCAACTTTGTTTGCACCACTATCTACAAGCGTTATGAGGAAGTGGGTAGGGAATGATGCTGATCTTCTATCATGGGTGGGAGGGTCAAATTGGGGGAGCGAATCGCGGCCGCAGCCTCTCGTCGCCCGACTTTGCGCTCAGTTCATTGCACGCTCACTCGCCACCACCACATTCATGTCTTTCCCAACGCCTGCTTCACACCATCCATCCACCCAAACTTCGGTCTACCTCTAGACCTGCGGCCACTCGCCTCCGCATTCATCACCCTTTTCACCGATCTCTCTTCATCCATCCTCTCCATGTACCCGAACCATCTCGGCACAAATGAATCCACTCTGTCCTCCAACTTCTTCACCATCCCTGTTCTGATTCGAACCACGTCGTTGGTAATCCGGTCTCTCGGCGTTACTCCAGCTATGCCCCTCAGATATTTCATCTCGAAAACATTCAACCTTCTCTCCTCTGCTCTCACCCTCCAAGCCTCAGCTCCGTACAGCACAGTTGGGACAACAACACGCTCATACAGCACTCTATTTGCTTTCACTCCTTACGTCCAACAGCTCATTATTCTTTAGTGCACCCAACACTTTACATCCCTCCTTCACTTCACTTCAGTTTCCACTAGTTCAGTTATCTCCACTTGGGAGCCCAGTTACTCAAAACACTGGGCATAAAATGGATAACGAATAATCCACACACCAAGGTATTGGAGGATCACTCTCTCCGTCTCGTTCTCTGGGCAATCTATGTCCGGTAGGGTGTCCGTTTACTTTGCAGTAACAAGTCCGGTTCTTCGGACCGGCACGACTGGGGATCTTCCCATTTGTCATGGTCATCTTGGGAGCAGTGTGAGCATCTTTGCTCACCATCACTGTTCCCGCTTGTGTGTCCGTATTTCTGGCATCTATAACATCGCATCGGACGTCACTCGAGTTGTGTAACCTTGGTTTTGGTGGTGCAGAAGGGAATATCTAGGTATTTAGGTGGAGTAGGGCAGTTGAATTTTAGTATTAGAGCTGTGGCGGTGTCTTCGTGGTGTGATATCTTTGGTGCGATATTTGCTTCGACAACGCAGTCTTCCGGTTGAACGAGTCCAGCGATGTACTCCTCGATTTCCTCCTTCGGGATAACTTCAGCGTAGATCAAACCTGAATTTGTAGAGAAAGTCTGGTGTGACACTATTTGGCATAGCTTTTCAGTCTAGTTTTGGAGAGAATTGTGTCACTTCAAAGTTTTATGTCTATCTAAATGCAAAGACTTCGTCGCCGCTGGTGGCGACGATCAGGACTGGGCGTCGCCACGAAGACACCACCACAGCTCTAATACTTTGGCGTCCAACGTGATCATCAGGGGTTCGGAAAAGGTACGTCGTCTGTTGTACAAGTCGTGTTCATTAAATGGCGTGTATTGCTTCCTTCTTGCAGCCCTTATAGCTCGGTTGGGGTTTTTGTGGGGTGGACGAAGAGGTAGAGGTACTTGCGTAAGTTGCGGGTTCTCTAGTTTGTTGGTTCTTTACGAGTTCGGGGACATAGGGGAAAAATGGCCTTGACATGGCTCTTGGGCCTCGTTAGAAGGTTGTCAATTGTGATAGGTTCTGCAGCGAAAACATCTGCTTCATGCTCAGAGAGGCCGGTCGCTTGGCTTAGTAGATTCCTGATTCCTGGACGTTCTTGGTTGCCTCGACGATGTGGTAGTCTCTCCGATCATTTTCGGCCGGTAACGTTAATAATTGAACACTTAGCAAGCAAAACAAACGTGCGGCTCAAGGTTCCAGCACGAACTAGGGACCAAGCCTGGGGTATCGGTTAGTAATCGGTACGGGAACAAATTCGATTTCCACCTACACAGTTGCCATATTCCTTCTGCTATGTAATAAAAGCCTCAAGTACAGTCCCGTCACGAATACTGCAAGCCAGATACCACTCCCCGCTGTAGGAGCTGCGATGGTGAACACGTGAAAAAGGAATGCAAAGCTTTTCAACCTTAGTGCTATCTTCGCGTCTCTAAGTGGCAAGCAACCGTGACTGCCCAAAACACACCAATCAAATCAAACAATAAATTCCATACAACATATCCGCAAAGTTACACCCAAACAAGCTGTCCAAATCTGTCAACACGAAAATTTAACTCGCCTAGAGTAAGCCTGTAGATAATATCCGTACATCGCCGAAACGAAATGCTAGTTCAAACTCAACACCTTCCACTCGCAGCAACACTACCGCACCCAGTCCAACTATCTCTGTTGTAATAGGCGAGCGCCGCTAGCAATGAAGCCATTCTTTCCTAGGTGGACTGCGCTATTAGTACACGCTCACGATGAGGAACTCGTCGCCAAGGAGCTTGACCATGCAGTGAAATATGTTTGAGGTAAGAGAAGATACAATTTAATGTTTGGAATGAATTTAATGGAACACACGAATGGGTGACGTTTGATCCGGAAACTTTCAATTCGAACGGAGCTAAAATACATGTAGCTATAGTTATAGAAAGCCTATTGTAAACGGTGAGATGCCCCAAAATGAGATGAAAACACAAAATCAACAGTGAATATCCGTGGGTAATTATACAGGCCTCTATTACCACAAATAGATCGCGTGTAAGTTAAGATACTACAGTTTTCTGTAAAATGCACAAGTCTATCTTCGTTAAATTGCAAATAAATAATTGAATGCAAGTCGGATAAGATGAACGAGAATTAGTAGTTCCTAATTGAAATAATACAAGTCGTAATGAATTAAATGATTTTTTTTTAGTTTAATAGTAACTAAGAAAAATGAAATAAGGTTAAGGTAATAATAAACATCTCATTAAGGATTAGTCTTAATGTGGTACACCTGTCCGGCGAGGCATTGTTACCGACTCTTGCCAGGAACGCGAGTTAGCGTAGTTGTTTAGGAGTCTCCGTATACGTTGTCAATATCGTAAACGGCCTTCAGGACTGTCTTAGCCAACAGGAACTTCGCTTTCTTAATTGAAGGTGCTGCAAGTGGATAAAAAGGTAGAGGTTAGAAGAAGGGCTCGTACTCGTAATAAAACGCGAGTACGAGTTACACTCGTACTCGTAATAAAACGCGAGTGTGGGTTAAACTTAAGAAATACAGATATCTAGACACTAGGCCAAATACCCCAGAAAGGGGGGTTGTTGCCAGCAAATCTGGCTCAACTGCCAACTCCACCTATTCGCTTCCAATAGCTCCAAGCCGCGACCCAGCACACACGCTTTCACATCCCTGACCACTCAATCCATTTAGAGATTGAACAGTCATGGAGACATCACGCAGCCGTGTTCCAGTCCCACTTTCACTGTGAACCAATCACTCACCTCGTTTCCCACTCTGACATGCTCGACTGCCAACATAGAAAATCTGCACCGCTTTCAACAGATATCCGCCTATTCCATACAAACGCACTCTCCACAGCGCTTCCCTGTCAAAACTGTCGTATGCCTTTTCCAAAAGGCATCAGTTCCCTGAGCAAAGTGGTACTCCTCACAGACCTCTCACTACAAATATCTGGACGGCACACCCTCTACCACTCCCAAAGCCACAATGTTCCTTCTAATTGCGCTGTCCGTACATTCTCTAATCCTTTTGATCCCCACTCTCCCGTACAAGTTACCAACCACACATAATAGACTAATACCTCTAGAGTTGCAGGATTTATTTTCATCTCCTCTGCCCCTATACAGCGGAACATTGCAAGCACTGCGCCACTCAATCGGTACCACGCCCGCCACAAAGCACAAGTTCAGTTCAGTAGCCTCACCTACCACTCGACAGTCGTTATTCCACCTTCTTTCAGGCAGTTGGTCTAAGCGCCATCCAATCCATTTTTTTTCTGCTTTCATCACTTTGACCGCTTCCTGCACCTCTTCCCTGGTAATGTCCGCCACAAGTCTTTCTCCCAAAACTGGCATCCGAGCACCACCACCCACAGCAACAATGTCAGCCTCTCTGCCATCCTCGACATTCAACAACTCATCAAAATACTCGTCCCATCTCTTCCATACACCCCCACTTTCCAACAACTGGCCGTGTTCATTTTTCACCAGATCCTCCTTTAAGGTCTCTTCCTTTCTCACCCTTTTCACTTCTTTCCAGAGCATCTTCTTGTTCTCAAAATTCTGGCACAACAGTCTGCCCCACCTGGCATCGGCATATCTTTTAGTTCTCCTCATTAGCCGCTTCACTTCGTTTCACATCTCTTAAAGCTTTCATAGGCCACCACCGACTTCACCTGCAACCACTCTTCAAACGCTCCTCCTTTCCATACCACCGCCAGTTTGACCTCCTCGTTCCCCCACTCGCAACCCTTCTTTCTGCACCCACCCACACGGCGCGAAACGCACACATTCTTCGCATATCTCAGCAACGCATCTCTTAACGTCTCTCATTCTTCCTCCATAAGTCTCAGGTCCTGTTCTCTCACGTCGTCATATACTTCCTCATCGCCTGCTGGAACTCCTCGGCTCAGCTTCTCTCATCCAGTTCACTCACTTTCACTACCGCTCTTCCTCCTCCTATTTTTTTGCTGCCCTTCCACCTCTGTTCCCCTCTAAATCATCTACCTTCCACCAGCAGATGGTCAGACACTCCACCCTCTCCTCTGAACACCCGCCCATTCAACAGCCTACCTCTCTTCCTCCTCCCACTCTTTTGTTGCCCTTCCACCTCTGCTCCCCTCTCAATCTACCTTCCACCAGCAGATGGTCAGACACTCCTTCACCCTCTCCTCTCGACACTCGCCCATCCAAAAGCCTTCCCACCACTTCCCTCGAAATCAGCACAAAATCCATCAGCGCTCTCTCTCCACCACTGCACCACGAGCCATCCTTACCCATGTGTACTTGCGGATACCTCGCTTCTTAAACAAACTGTTTCCGACCACCAACTCCTGCTCCATGCAGAGACCTATCAGGTTTACTCTTATGCTAGGGATTGAAAAATATCAAATTTTAAATAGAGACCCGAGCTGTGGAAAAAATGGAATTATCAGTTTTATTTTCGATTTAAAAATTTGAAGTTGTATACCTTTGATATTCAAGCATTTCCTCACCTGCATCTGCAATAATTTCAGTAATATTGTCACTCGTCCGCTGAATTGTTTATATGTATCAAAATATTGAAAGGCAACATTATCCTGGTCTGCAACACTGTAATGTAACCGGCAGAAATAGACACAGAGACTAACGTTACTGAACAAAGAGAGACGAGATGAAACATCGAAGCCCACAACGTAAGGAAATGAAGGCAATAGGATTCATCAAGAAATATGCTAAAACATGTCCTAGCTACAGGATCATGCGCACTGTTGCGTTTGTCATATCTTCGGCAACCGATCAGACAAGCAGACAAATAATTAATTAAACCCCTCTCACAATTGGTTTAACGAAGACACAAACCGCACAAAGCAAACAGAGATTCAATAAGTGCGCCATTCTTTCAACTCGAGAACTTTCAAACAGGCTTGAGTGAAATTCTAACGTGCTGGCTTCGAACAAGACACGAGCACGTCGTCTCAGGTTAGATTAGATTAGAGTGTCAAAGTTTTCTAGTGCACTGTAGTCTATGTCCGTCGGGCACCGAACGTCGAACCAGCAGCCAGCGTTGCATCAAGTCATCGACAAATCATCGTCAGTCTCCGGAATTGTTTCGATTCACGGCACGCTTAGGTCACTACTGTTTATAGGGATATAGGGAGAGGTCACAAATGTGTCAGACAAAGAGAGCAAAGAAACCTGTGTTCCTCCCGGAATAGAGGAGTTTATCGGTAAGTAATATTAAGTATGATCAATTCACAACAGATCAGATTTCAGTTAGGAGGCTGGTTTCTTGGAGGTAGCTGAGAAGCGGTTTTGCACTGAATTGTCTCTAAGGGAACTCAGTAAGCATTAGGCGGAGTATATTAGGAAGGTCCTGGAACAAACTCCTGGGGAAGTAAGACATGGGCTATTGTAAGAGGGACTAGACAGTCCATGCAGTAAGTAGGTGGCGACGCCTCCATTAGGTGTCTGTGCGTTAGTCTGCCATATCCAATTCTCAATCGCATAGAGTTTACCTAAGTCCGTCGAGATCGGTTGCTTCATGTGACTTAGGGTATGGGTGTGTTCTTAATAGTACGCAATTCATTTCTCATAGGAACATTACACCAATCCATGTTCCATTTATTCGCACAGCTCTTTTATCGCCTCAGGTTAGGCTGGCACCAACAAAAGGCACAAGTGCTTCTAACATTAGATCAAAGTGACGGGGATTTCAAGCGCGTTGGATTCGAGCCTTTGGAAAACGAACGTCTTTTTTCGCGACAGTGGCTTTTTATCCTGTTTTCTTGCGTTTTTCCATATGTACCATCAATTCAACATTGCTTCCAAAATATTTCAGACTTAGTTTGAAACCATTTGCACAACTTTCTCAAGTATTAAGGCCGAGGGTACATCACAACATATATCTACGCAGCTGAAGCCTCGGCAGCTGGCATTATTAAACAGATGGACACATTATTAAAGAGCGATTCTATGTAAAACGGCCGTTTTGGACGAAGGTAGAACGAACCCAATCAGCTACACTAGCCCTCAAGGCCAGAGAGGTGAAGGGCTAGAAAAAACTTATCGGCATATATAAATTCATAATTTCCTGTTAGGCTGGATAATTTGATTTGATTTAAGCCGCATTTCCACCAGAGCCTCAACGCGAGTCATCATAAGCTCCTCCGTAGGGCATTAGCAGGATAAACCACAGCACATGGCACCAGCTCAATCAATAACCGAACACTAGCTGGTAAATTCACCAGCAAAGAAATAACAAGATTATTTTAAGAGTATCTACAGACTAAATGAGTGTGGCTGACCTTCCTGGGAGAACTCCTGGTCATTGACAACAGCGGTGACAGTGTAGCACTTAGTGCTGGTGCCGGGAGTGACCGACTCCGCTGTTGTGTACTTAATGAAGGGGTACAGCTGGTGCAGAATCATTAATGGGTGCCGGGTCTGCTGAGCAACGGGGTCTTGCTTCTTCTCGCTTATCTGCAAAAATGGAGAAAGAACAGTCAACCATTTGCGCGGTTTGCTTGCTCCCCCGCATTAATAAATAACTTCTAAATCACAAAACATTGTACAGAGTGACCACCGAAAGGCTGTGGCATCAGCAAAGTTGATGAGAAATGAAGGAAGGGCTCAGCCACGCACACTGACAAACTAGGAAGCCTTCGGGAACGCAGACAGAAGACTTAACGGAGAAGGATCAACAGACGGACCGCAATAAATATTCAAGTAACATGAAACCCAGATCCTATGCAGGAGGATTGCACGCGCAAATGGAAATGGATACAAATGCATGAGAACTGATATAAGAAGTTGAAAGTACAAAATTTCTTAGCTCAACATCTGCTTGGTAATCTTAGTATCACGCACCTCCGAGCTCCTTATTTTATTACTCACGGGTTTCAATGACACGGGCTGGAGAGCACCCTCCTGATGACAGAAAAAATCAATGTTTCACATTATAGTATTGCAACAAAAACTTCACCATAAACATATTAACATATACAAGAATCTTTGCATGAAACCCAAGTCACAGTAGCCAATACATATAATGTTTGTTCCTAGCTAAACGATTGCTATAGCTATTTTGCTTCTATGTCGAAGTTTTGCATTAAAACGTACATTTTCTTTTAAGATACCCACACATTTATTTATCTACAACAAATATCAAATTCGTTATGAATAAAACTACTACGCTCTTCTCCACCAGTAATTGTCACTTCACTCATTGTACATCAATCAATGTTTTCTTATGAACAGAGAGAAATGCTACATCATTTAACAAATGGGTCCAACACATTAAACGGGGTTAATTCCTCAATATTTCTGGGTTGCAACATTTCCAACATTCTGAGTTGCAACGTTCCAGCATTCTAGACATGCATTCCGGCACGTTAACAGATTTTTATTTTGTACAGATTAGAGCTAGCTAAACATTGGCTGTCCGACTTGTTTCTTTCACACGTCTTGAACAGCTTACTTCATCACTGCCAACCTTAACGGGGGCGGGGGCGGGATGTACGCTGCGTGTCAGGTGCGCACTGACGTTGTTGATGACTTGCTCATTTTTCGCCAGGGGCACTTGTTGCTGCTGCGAAGGGTGCATCATAGGGAAACCTAACAAAAAGTGTGCACCACGTTAGTATTGTACAATGGAACGTAACGAAAATACGTTATACGAGACCAAGGAACTGGTCACAAACTAAACATTGATGTCTCCTACCACAAGCCTGCTTTATGCGGAATCATGCCATCTTTCCAAACGGTCTTTTGCTAAACCTACATTGCTCGTCACCGCTTTCATCACCTTTCCTTCCATCTCCGATCATCCGTCCGCACCATGTGTTCACCCACCTCAAAACACGTGAATCTTCTGTCTTTCAATATCCTCACATTGCTGTTTTTAATTCAACAACGTAATTATTGATCCCACCTCTCAGCTCCACTGCAGTTCCTTATCTCTCAAACATATCTCGAAAACATTCAACCTCCTTTTCTCTTTCGCACTCACCTCCCATGTAATGTCGCAGTTCAGTAGATAACTACCCCCTCATGCAATTCTCATATTACCTCCATACCCTTTGTTCTAGTATTAGCTCATCACACACTTGGGGCACCAAACACTCAACACTTTTTTTTCACTCTAGACATCAGTTCTGTTTCCACAGCAATCTTCTAAAACCAACAATTCCTCCAACAACTTTCCTTGTAGACGGGCACCTATTTTGCTTGCATCATCATTTCTCCAACATATCCTTACTTTACTTTCACAAGCATCAACTCTTTGCCTCTCTCTCTCACCGCAACTGTGTGGACAAAAAAAATCACACTATGTATATGTAATAATCAACATTACATTACCATTTTATAATAAACGGGCAACAAAAACAGAAAACATTGGCAGCTACGACAGCAATCATATAGTAAGTCTGAGCTTGAAAAACTCACTAAAGACGAAAGACAAGGCAGATCGACATTTGCCACAAGACATCAAGGTGCTGATCAAACAAGGACTAATAT
>SDVV010027422.1:0-12111 GCA_016164225.1 Gammarus roeselii | reverse complement strand
CTTAGGTTCTTTTAGTTATATTTTGAGCCGGAACAATAAAAGGTTAAGGCTTACGATGCTCTTAAGACATCTGGGATATATCTCTCGTACTCTGTTAAGAACACTTGCAAAAATGTAATGTCTCAAATACAGTCTTAGCTCGCCATTGAGTCTAGGCTGGAGGGACGTGTCTGTCTCTTCACAGGGTATTCTAGTCTCTAATAACTTACGTTGAATATGTTGTTTTCTATTTCGAATAGAATTTCTAGCAGAGCGCAATTGTTCGCTAAATCTTAGATCGTTTCTGGTCGTTCTTAAGCTATTACGTAATCCTTGAAATCTGTTTCTGAGGAAGCCATCTTCTGAAGGCTCACGATGGTTCCTTTTGTGCCTAATCCCACAGACAGACTGTGGGAATGCTTCCCACAGACAGACTGCAGTGCTTGCTCTCTTCCTTTCGGGCTGCATTCATGTCAAGGAGCTACCAAGAGAGGTAATGCATGTAACTGTGATTCCTCTTCTGAAATGTAAAACAAAGGACCCCTCTGATAAAAATAATTATCGCCCCATTGCTATTGCCCCCTCAATTTCCAAGGTTCTCGAGCAGGTTATTCTTGCAAGATTGCAAACATTTCTGTCCACGGCAGTCAGTTTGGATTCAAAGAGGGTCATAGAACTGAAATGGCGATATTCGCATTGAAACAAAATGTTGAGTATTACAGATGTAGGGACTCGCCTGTTTTTCTGTGTTTTTTAGACGCAAAGAAAGCTTTTGATAGAGTAAACCATTGGACTTTATTCAGAAAGTTAATTGAGAGAGGAGCCCCTCTTCATATTGTGCACTTGCTTGTATTTTGTTACAGGGAACAGGAATTCTTAGTGCGATGGGGTAGTTCGAAATCGGCCACTTATCATTGTGAAAACGGAATTAGTCAGGGAGGTCAGCTATCTCCACTGTTGTATAACGTGTACACTGATGAGTTGAATTACCTTCTAAGTAGAGAAAACCAAGAGTGTCATGTCGCAAACTGTTGTGTTAACAATCTTAGTTATGCAGATGATATGGTGTTGTTAACACCGACTCTCTCAGCATTGCAAAAGCTTCTTGATGTCTGTAATAAATTTGCTGAACCTCATGATATTGTATATAACACTGCAAAAACTGTATGTATGTAAGTTAGACCGAAGGGTCTTGGTTACTACCTATCGACTGAGATAAAACTAGGCGGTGTTGCACTGGATTATGTGGATGAATTTCAATATCTAGGGCACATCATCACAGCCGATTGCACTGATGACAAGGATGTTGCAAAGCAAACAAGGCGGCAAAATGCAGTTGGTAACATGCTGATACGAAAATTGTCGTTAGCACCAAGGGAAGCTAAAATCCAGCTCTTCAAATCATATTGTTACCCGATTTATTGTAATGCACCATGGAGAAAATACTTCCAATATAGCGTGAAGAAATTGACAGTGAGTTATAATGACACATTTAGACGGCTGATGCAGGTCCCTCGCTCGACGTCAGCAAGCAGGGTTCTTGCTGAAAACCAATCAGATCACATCAAGGTCAGCGGCACACAGCCTTATGACTCGAGTTATGAACTCCCCAAATGAAATCCTCGTTGCAATCTGCTCTGGTGATGCGCTCGCTGCCTCGTCATTGTTAAGGCGATGGAGAGAATTACTATACGCATAGGCAGGATAGAGTTGTATGCCGTAACTTATTCGTAGTTGTGTGCGGTTATTTTATAACTTTGTTCTCACTGTAACCCTAAAATAAGAAGTCTCAATTGTAATACTATGCCTATGTTGGTTGTCAATAAAGCTTTTACTATTATTATTATTAATATATCATAAATAAATTGAGCCTGCGATGACTCACGTTGAGACTCCGTTGGAAATAAGGTCCAACTCAAATCAAACGGAAATCGTGTTTTTCGCCGTTCATCCGAGCAGATCCCGCTAATAAGCTGCCTTACACAAATGCCGAAGTATTTTGCGCGGTTGGAGCAGCACCTCGTTTCAACTGCTTTTCGATATTCCGATTTCTTCGTATAGGCCGGTATTTTTACCAAAAACGATTAGATTTTTTCCGGTAGGCAAGATCAGTGAGTAAGCTTCGTAGATTGCAAGAGGGTTTAATACAAAACGACTCGTCGAACCGCTGCGAGTGTTACATTCCATCGGTAAGGGTTTCAAGCCGACCGATATTTTGTGACAGCAGGGACATGGTGGTGCGGTCGGTCCAATGTCTACGTCCACTAGGCAGTTAGGAGTTAACCATGTGTAAGCCTTGTATAAGCAGTTATTAAATATTTGGTCTATTCTGCTGGAGAACTCTCTTCAGCAGAATAGTTCCTGTTAAACCCTCGATAGACACTCTCCAATCGATGGTTTAACAGGAAACAGTTTTTGTCCGCTTTGTTGTCACATGTCGTTCCATCGGATGTTATGCGAGACTCGATGACAGGGAACCAATCTCGGTAGTGTACGGTGATACATTGTTTGTGATGGGTAGACGCCAGTTTAGCAAGGGAATCTGAGAGCTCATTTCCCCTTGTTTCTACGTGTGCCGGGATCCAGCAGAGTTTGAGCGCTTGGTCTGTCTCGGTCGTTGTAAATGCTCTCGCAGCAGCTCAACGAGCTATCTTAAATCCTCCGTCAGAGGTGAACGTGTCGTCAGAGAGGTGAACGTGAATGCATATATCATGGTTTTCATAATTGTTAGGAGCAAATGGGAGTTGGCAGTTGTGTCAGTTACTATGCGGATGATGCTGCACTGGTGACAGAATTGATGAAATTGTGTTGGTTAGTCGGAGTTTGGTAGAGTTTGTGAGAGAAGGAATCTGTCGGTTAACGTGAGTATAAAAGTCACGAGATTTTCAAGGAGTAGCATTGCGAGCGAAATCAGTGTCCGTCTAAATATAAAGTTATTAGAGGAAGTTCAGGGTTTTACGTAAATGGGCTATGTTGTGAAGACTGAACTAGTTAAAACCGAGATGATCTCTAGATTAAAGGAAGGTTGTTAAGTGTTGGGTGCACTGAAGAGTGTAATGAGCTGTAGGACGTTAGGTGTGAAAACAAAGAGAAGGTTGAATGATGAAGTATATATCTCTAATGTGCTCTATGGGGCGGAGACCGGGGGGTGAGAACGGAAGAGATAATAAGGTTAAACGGTTGTCGAGAAAAATGCTTGATAGGCATATTCGAAAAGACTCCAAGACATAAGATCAATTATAAGGTTGTTCAAATAAGAACGGGTAGGATTGAGTTAGAGGACAGTATATTCACGAGTTCCGAGATGGCTCGGACACATGGTGATGAAAACGGAGGTGAGTGGACGTAGGCCTAGAGACAGACAAGTTTTGGTGGATAGATGGCGTAAAGCAGGCGTGGCGGAAAAACGGGTGGCCCGGCAAATATTGAGCAGCAGGCAAATATAAAACAGCAGCAAAGGCTGTTGTGCTCTGCTGCTGACTCTAATCTCAGACCTCAGTTCTGACCCGACTTTTTGTGTTGCGGAGTCCTGGTTGGACCCTTTAGCGCTAAAGGTATAAGGTTTGGTATGTGTGTGAGTGCATAGGATGAGTGTAAGGTGCGCTTGTGCGTTAGCGACACCTCTCCTGGGGGATTCGGTCTTGTGGTTTTATCTTTCGTTATTAGTGTTGTGCACACAGGCATGGGGTGTAATAGAGGGTGTTGCTGAAACATTTCCAACATGTACGTGTCCGTGGGTACTACGGTACCCACCGATATTTGCATGCTGGAAACGTTTCAGCAGGTGCAGACCCTTATATTAGAACTATACCCCGAAGGAAAGAGTTGCTGTCTCGCGAGCGTTCCAACAGATCACGCACTTACGTGATATTATGGTAGGGCCTGCCATGTGCTAGGGCTGGGCACGACGTCAAAACGGGCTCTAGCGTATCGAGCAATCCCGGTATCGCAAAAACGAGATCGGAAAGGGCGTTCCCCTGTTTATGGTGGTATGAGACTGTAGGGAACGGTGCTTGCACCTCAGCTGTGACAGATTAATCTTGTCACCCCTGGGCAACCCTAGCTCCTCCACGTCCACAACTGGTGGGTAACTAAGAGCGTGTTGACTAAATGTTCAGCCCGTGTATTAGCTATGAAATGTACACGTATCTATTTGTGCATTGATGTGCTGTCTGTGGGACCGGGAATGGTCGTGTAAAGAGCGCCGAAATATGCTGCCGGAGTGTTATGTAGGCTTCGGTGGGTTTGACGTGTGTTCAACAAGCGGTGTCTAGAGTCCGATGTAAGAGAAGGGAGGACCTTGGTTACTGCAGATGGGGAACGTGTGCAGTCAGTGTACAGCCCGTTGCGATGCGCAATGCCGTGTTCTGTATTGTTTGTATGAAATTAAAATGTATCGGAGAAAGGGCAGAGGACCAGGCGGTGTTTGCGTAGAAAATGACGGGTATGATGATGAATTGCTTGTTTAGTGTTGTAATTGATTCCTTGGAGTGACTGTTGGCAGTTGTGGTGAGTGTCCGAGAACCGTTCTGTCTAGGTTTGGCTTTAGTGCTGATACTGTTTGTGTGAGGTTGAAATATGTTGGATTGTTGCGGGATACAGACTGCAATCTAAATTTATGCAGCGTAGTGTATTTATAGAGCTTAATAACATTAATTGTATTGCGTTTCTTTCAGTAAACGACATTCTGACTCCACCGTCACTTCCTCTGGAATCCGACGGTCTTTATCATGCCTTCCAGTGATCATTCAAAGCACACGGACATAGAACAGCTCAGCAATATATTACAAATTGTTCCAAATAAATTATTTCCATGGAATAGTTTATAGTATACAAGATTTTATGCTGCAACAAGTAGTACACTACTGCGACCACTGCTACAACGAATAACGAGGGTCCCAACTGGCGTATTTCATAGAAATGCGCAGAACCATCTTAAATTGGTCAAGTGGCGGGCAACCTGTCAAGTTTATAAATCTTGGGCCACACAGCCCAAATTCAGTCAAGTTCAAAGCATTGAACTGTGACGGCAGTGCTCAGAGCAGCGAACGGCGGCAATTCAGCACTAGTGGCAGCGTGGCAACGAAGCAGACAGCTAAGGTTGGTCAAAAAACCCACAGTTCTCTACAACCCACTCGAATATCGAATTTGTTCCTTCAGTCCAGGAAATAGTCTTGTTGATATAATTCACATGTATATCAGTGGTCGTGAGTGTAAACATGTTAAATAGAATGTATGCAAAAAACACTCCAAAATGTCCATTCCATATGTGCTAGCAAGCAGCAAAGCCATCAATTGCATGCCTTTTGTCATTGCATTTCATTTTACGGAGAACATGTATTGCTTCGTTAAACTGCATTAAATTGATAGCCGTGCACATTTGTGTGTTCATTTCCGATAGGAAACCTAGAATATTTATTTGTGTTCTATCATTTAATTTTTCATCATCTCTACCTTATGAGTCCTAAAATTATAAGTCTTTGTGTAATTTTAGTATTATTACATGGACAAAAGCGCGGCAACGCAGCACTAAGCAGTTTGACAACGCAGAACCAAGCAGTTCGTCAACGCGGTAACACAGTGCAGGCATCCAGCGCATAGAGTAGTGTGCGGTGCGGTCACACACACGCGTAGGCATTGCCCAGGCAGCGGGTCAGCAGCCGAAAGCTGGTAGAGACATTCCCGGGCGCAGACCAACGCTCACATCAGCAAACACAAGCGAGAGGGCAAGCACGGCACGCAGCGCCCAGCTTAGGGGAAAACGCAGGCGGCAGACAGAAAGACACCGCGTGTCAAACCTAACTGTCCAGTTGGACAGAGACAGAAAATTTTCCCAGCATCACTGCGTTAGAGGCCCATAATTCGTAACTGTTCAGATCAGCCAAGCACGAGCAGCGGCGACCGAGCCCCGAGTGTTGAAAATGACTGTCCAGTCAAGAAGAGTGCCGAGCGACGCAGCAACTGTAACTGTGCATAAGTTACCGATAATGCAGCAGAGTGTTATTCGTAATTATCCGCGAGATTTTCCGTCAAGGGCGATAACTTACCCAACCCCAATTACGATGACCATCTCGTTCGAAGTTTTAATAACATTCGATTGTCGGTGAAAGTTTCGATTAAGTGACGTTCACAATTGCGTTAGTACTCATTATTCACACAAAATCGAAACCGTACATGTAAAAATAAATGCGTTACATCAGAATTAACGACGTCGATCTCCGCATACGCGTTCATTATTTTACATATCGTTACTGTTCAGACGCTAAAATAAATAAGAATCAGAGCGTTCAAATGTTAATTCAGTGTGACGGCGATTCAAATTGAACAACGTCTACAATTGCATAACTGCGAATTTCGAGATTTTCAATACCGTTCGTTCTCAGTACAATTCGTTTCAGTTTATACCAGATTCTGTTTTCCAACTAAAGTTCCAAGTGCGTGCAATAAGTCAACATGGTCCAAAAAGTCGAACAAGATCCACCACTACCACCGCCACCACATCCGGTGATGACACTGAAAATGCAGATTTCTGTCAGCCTTCCACCGTTCAATACAAGCGATGTACCGTTATGGTTCGCGCATGTCGAAACGTTATTTGACCTTCAAGCGATAAGCGACCCGTTGGTTCAATTTGAGGTAGTGATAGATGCGTGAGGACCGGATGTAGCGGCGGAAATAAGAAATATCATCTTAAATCCGTCCAAGGAAAATTCTTTTGCAACCCTCAAAACCGAGCTGCAAAACAGTTGCGGACTTTCGTCGCGCCAGCGCATTGGAAAATTATTGAGTAGCGAAGAACTTGGCGACAGAAAGCCGTCAGCTTTCTTTCGTCAAATGCTGACGTTAGTTGATGGACCCGCCCAGCCGGACGAAACATTCATGGAAACTCTTTTTCTACTAAGACTCCCATCAAATGTGCAAACAATACTTGCGTTAGCAGTAGACGAGCTTAGCCTGGAGAAATTAGCCATTCAGGCCGATCGCATCATGGAGCTAGAGGCACGAATCTGCCCGCTGATAGCCCACATCAGTGACTGGTAGCGAACAACGTCAACGCGTATCAGTTTGCTCTGATCTGACTAAAGGCAGCAATGCCAGCGTCGGCACCATAGAGTGAAATAACTCAGTTGGTGGATAT
Organism: Gammarus roeselii; assembly: GCA_016164225.1. NCBI lineage: Eukaryota > Metazoa > Arthropoda > Malacostraca > Amphipoda > Gammaridae > Gammarus > Gammarus roeselii. Next base: position 4,994 of record SDVV010027422.1, on the reverse strand, counting down.
TCTGAAACAATTGCAAACGAGCATCACGAGCCTAGCCGCGAAGCAGGAAAGCTAGAGCAATCAGTTCGACGCGGAGGTTTCGGGTTACTAGCTTCAAGGTTACTAGTTTTCGTTGTCACTTCCTTTGGGTTACTAGTTTTATGAGGTCAAAAGACTAGTTCGAAATAAATTAGTTTCGATGTTTTTATATAATGTAGTTATGTAGCTATATCATTCAAGCGGTACTTACAATTGCAAGGTACCATTTTGCTTATATATTTGATAATAAATGGAAAGACATATCGGTCACACTGTCAGTGTATCGCATGATTTTCAAGGTTGCACCGCAGCTACAATGCTTTTCAATCTCAGATACTCACAAGATTTTATAATTGGCAACAAGAGAATAGGAAGGGAATGAATAAGAAGGCAGTTAATTTGCCCCATGAATTGATTAATGAATTGAAGTTGTACAATGTAAGACAAACAAATTGGCAATGGGGAATTTAGCTAATTATGGTAGTTTCCGCAAGAGACCAGGACTGGAAGACAATGCTCGTGGGGCACCATCGTTTGGGCTGCCCCGGCTTGGTCTTGAGCCTGGTATCCAAGAAAGAGGTTTGCTGCCGGGATGACTGCGATAGCTGGATCCAGGGCATGTTGTGGCGTTCTTGGTAAGGACCATTCTTTTAATTCTTGGTCCTATGAACTCCCATTGTAGGTGCTCCCCGGGTAGCCTGGCTAGACCCCCACGGGTCCGGGTCAGTATTGGCAGGCGGACTCACTGAACCACGCACTGAGAATATTATCGAATGAGTGAATTGGTTCAATGCCTTGCTGCAGGCTTACTCGATGTTGCCGCTAGCAGAATAGTTCAATCTAGTGGTCTGAAACTTATATTTTAGATATGTCGAGCCCATGATTCGGTCTATTTGAATGAGCACCATGAACAAGAGAATGCTTACCTTTTTATTTTAATACCAATTGTAGGGACACTTGTCCTCTACAGAGGCGAGGGCCGCGGCAGAGAGCGCACCGATCGTTCAAAATCACAGCAACAAAGTCGTTCAAAGCCACGTGATAACTCTAAATTCGATACGTGTTGGTATCACTATAAATTTGACTCTAAGGCCACGCAATGCAACTTATCGTGCACTTGGACTTCGGGAAACGCCAAACCCGAGTCCTAAATGTGGCTATCGATAGAGACTTGGGCAAATTCAGATAAAAAATAACGGCCATGAGGATTCAATGTACCAGGACGAGCATTCAGTTCTCAGTCGACACAGGAGCTTCACTCAGTTGCCTCCCAGCGACCGCAGGCAATAGATCCCAGGGTGCAGATGCGATGCTAATAGCTGCGAACGGCAGCAAAATCGCCACTTACGGCTGCAAAACTCTAATAATTGAGTTAGGACTCGGTAGAGATTTTAAATGGGACTTTGTCATAGCTGATATAACCATGTCAATTCTAGGCATAGATTTTCTAACCTACTATGGCCTCACCATCAATTGAAAAAACATGGTACTCTTCGATCCGACGACCAGTCTCCCTGCGAATGCCACGCGGACCCGGCTCGATGCTGCGATGCGAATAGTCGGCGCCGGCAACCAAATACCGGACAGGTGCGGGCGCTACTAAAAAAATACTCGGGAATAACCAAACCGAAAACGCTATTACATTGCCCGCCTCATAGCGCGGTCTACTACTTACCAACAAAAAGGCCACCGCAATTCAACAAGCCTAGACGACTAGCCCCGGACAAACTTGTAATCGCGAAAAAGACTTTTGAGAAACTACTCCGTTTAGGAATCGTGTGTCTCTCAGCAATTCCGTAGGCTGCTCAGCTCCCCCTCGTACCGAAAGGAGAGGGATGGAGAGCCACAAATGATTTCAGGTGGTTTTACTTCATTTTAAAATATCATAAGTACGGAATTCCTCGCGTTCATGACTTTGCAGTACAAGTTTGCGGCTTCGAAATATTTCACTAAACTAAATATTTCACTAACTATGCCATACCTGTCAACGGAGCGGATATCCCGTAAGCCGATGTCACAACACCTTTTGGGTTATTTGAAAATACTCGATTACCCTTTGGGCTCATGGGCGCACCCCAAACGTTCCAGAGGATCATGCACAAAGTGCTCAGACGCATCGACAATGCATACGCTTACGTAGATGACGTGTTAATAACAAGCGAAACCGAAGACGACCAGAACGGCCAAATAGAAGCCGTATTCAAACACCTCCAAGCCTACTGCCTAGTCATCAACAGGCAAAGTGCAAATTCGTCCAGGAAAATATTGAATTCCTGGGCTATAAAATCGACAGAGAGGGCATCAAACCGCTACCGAGCAAGGTCGCAGACATCAAAGATTACCCAAAACCGGTGGGTATGCACGGTTCGCGTTGATTTTTGGGCATGGTGAATTACTATAACCGGTTCCTGCTCCATGCCACCGAAACTTTAGCACCCACTAATGACCTACTAAAACCCAAGCGTAAAGGCACATCAACGGTAGTAGCTTGGACACCTGAGGCAGAGAAAGTGTTAATGCTCATTCAAATTCAATTAGCAAACTTCACAGTGTTGAAGTTCCCGAGCGCTGCAACGCAACTATCGGTCGTGGTAGATCCGTCAGCGACTGCGACAGGAGCGGTCTTGCTACAAGCGGTAGATGGAAGGGTAGAACCTCTCGCCTTATTTAGAAAGCATTTTACGAAGACTGAAATTAAATACTCGACGTTCTCTCAGGAGCTACTTGCAGCGTACCTCGCAATAGAGCATTTTAAATATGCGCTTCAAGGGACACACTTATGTCTCTACATCGATTATCAGCCCATAACAAAGGCGATCCAAGCTTCAAATTTGGACAGGCCCTCCCGACGCGAGGCGAGGCCTCTGTCCTAGATTGTTGAGTTCACTTCGGACGTGCGATACATCTGCGGTGGAGGTAGCGGATGCGCTCAGTAGAATCAATGCAATAAATGTGGTCTCGGACCCAGCAATAACACTCAAAGAACTTGCCAACGCGCATCTTCACGATGAACTAAAATCCATTGTCGACGAGCAATTCGAGGGGTTTCAAAAAGGCAAAGCATACCCATACAAAATAGATTGCAGAAATGGTATCATCTACGAATTTTCAGTGCCCCAGCCACGACAGTAACTTTCTAAAATCAATGCGCGAGGGGTACATAATGTCTCAGCACGACCTCACCCATCCCGGTATCGGGTGAACGGTCCAAATGATTAAGGCCAAAACTCTTTGGCCAAATATGAGCAAAACCATTCGAAAACAAGCTCAAATGTGTCAAAGTTGTCAGTCGGCCAAAATTATTCGTCACAATAAGGTACATCTTCAACATTTTGCAGCAGTCTCAAATCACTTCAAAGCGGTCCACATAGCCATTGTCGGTCCACTTCCGTACAGCAATGGTTTTCGCTACATCTTAACTATAATAGAATGATACAGCAGATGACCCGAAGCAATTCCGATAGGAACACGACTGCAGAAACCGTAGCCAAAACGTTCCTTATGAATTGGGTCACACGCTATGGGGTACCTAAAACATTGACGACTGACAGAGGGACAAATTTCGAAGGGGAATTGATTTCTACTTTATGTAAGCTACTCGGTATCCAAAAATTCAGAACAACAGAATCATCGAAAAGATTCCACAGAACCCTCAAATCAAGCCTCAAATGCCAACAGAATCCGTAAGATTGGAACACAAACCTCACACTAGTTCTGTTAGGCCTGCGCACAGCCCCGAAGACAGAGCTCGACTGCTCTGTCGCTGAAATGCTGTACGGCAGCACACTGCGGGTACCAGGGGACCTTGTAGACCCCTCGACAAAATTACGCACCGCTACAAAATTACGCCCCGCTATGACCCTCTAAAAATTGCACCCTCCAAAAAGGACCCAAATCAAGGGCAAAATTGACTTAGCGCTTCAAACATGCACGCATGCATATCTCAGGGTTGACTCGGTACAGCGGCCATTAACCTTCCTTATGAAGGTCCATTAAGCATGGCCAAACGAGGCGCAAAAGTATTCAAGTTAATCCGCAAAAAATAAATTGAAGCTATCTCCGTAGACAGACTAAAGGCAGGGATAATGTTGCCCACGACCGCAGAGGACAGCTTGAATGTAACTTCGACACCAAAACACTTCTCCACGTGCACACCTATGATGCTTCATAGAGTGCGCTTCAGTGAACCGTTAGCGCTCGCAGACACACAGCCACCAGCGCAGCAAGCCGACAGCGAGACAAACATCCCCCAAAACATGTGTCACCCTCTGAAATGGACGATACATCAAACCTCCGGCACGATATCGCTAACAGCCTAAAAAACGGAGGAGGAATCTCACTATGGAGGGGCCGTGTAAGGGCTCGCGAAGTTGAATTCTGCATTGCTCCCCCTCACATCAACCATCGTGCAATTAACTTCCTGTGAATACTGTATTTTCTTTTACGATTAAGGTAATATATTTTAGATCATTGTATTAACTCCTAATGGAAATGTGTCGTAGATGCAGTTTTCCCTCTGACAGCGGGAATGCCATTGTGAGGTTCCCAACGTGGGGCACTCAACGTAATTACTTGCCCATGAGCTATAGGGTTGAGAAACAATAAACCCGTGTAAATGATTTTTACTTTGGAATCAGTGCAATAATTTTCAATTTAATGAAATCAAATTGATTTAAATGCATCAGCCACCGGTTGTCTTATATAATCCTAGTGTGGCTGTGCATGCAAATGAAAGTTGACAATTATACATCAATAACACAACCTATCATGTGTGGCGGAAAATTAGCCTGAAATATTAATAAATATAAATAGGTCAACATGTCAAAAATTATGTCTGGGGTTGTCTTTTTCTCCTGCGTTCTCTCGGCTGGGGAGTTGCTCCATTTGACAGGAGAATGGTGATGGAGCCTTGCGGGGAGAGAGGAAAAGACGTTATGAAATATTGTACTTACAATTTTTTGCTGTCTCTTCACTAC
>SDVV010027421.1:0-12111 GCA_016164225.1 Gammarus roeselii | reverse complement strand
TGTATATATATTTATTTATCCATATGTATATATTTATTTAGACATATGTATATATTTATTCATACATTTATTCATATATGTGTATATATATATGTATATGTATGTGTATATGTATATATATGTAAATATGTGTATATACATGTGTATATACATGTGTATATACATGTGTATATACATGTGCATATACATGTGCATATACATGTGTATATACATGTGCATATACATGTGCATATACATGTGCATATACATGTGCATACACATGTGCATATACATGTGCATATACATGTGCATATACATGTGCATATACATGTGCATATACATGTGCATATACATGTGAATATACATGTGGATATATATGTGGATATACATGTGGATATACATGTGGATATACATGTGGATATATTTGTGGATATATGTGTGGATATATGTGTGGATATATGTGTTGATATATATGTGGATATATATGTGGATATATATATTTATCTTCTCAAAGTTCTACGCGTTCCTATCCGTATTTCTCAGTTATTTTTTTTTGTTTTACGATAACTCTTCCTTCGCCTGGATATTAGGATTTTAATATACAAGAAAACTTTTCTGCGTTTTCGTCATAATTTGGAACCATTCATTCGTGGCATCTTCGTAACGTGTCATCCTGACATATAATAATGTGTCATATATATCTCAAGCCCGAGTGGTACTGGCACATCCATGGATGCCATACTAACACATTGACAAGTGTGGCCCTGACACATTACTGTGTGTCGCACAGACACACCATCCTAAGGTGTGTCGACATGACCTCTTCGCGTGTGCCGGCTTGAAGACGCCGTCTTGCCGGACATAAATGAGTCAAAATGACATGCTTGCATTAGTCACAATGATACGCTGACGACCCACTTTTTCTCCAAGGTGTCGCGCTGACCTGTAAGAAAACGTATTTACTGAAAAAAAATTTAACTGATAGTAGATCAAAATGACACACTTCAAATGTGTCTGTTTGACACACGTTCGGTCATTTGTGCTACATTGACGCACTCAATGTGCCGGCTTAGAGACATTAACCGGCACGTTTGAGTTTGTAGCTATGACACATTTATTTTTATCAGTGATCAAAACCTTTTCCGTGTATTTGGTTGGTTTTTTATGTAATCATCTATTTTATATTCTAAAATATCCATTAGTTAGCCTACCAATTTTTAAGCAAGGGTTGATCGTTAGTTTGTCTGTCTCAGAATCCTACGTGTGCTGCTGTTAGTCCTCTGTTTTATTTTACAGATGTGTGATAATCCTTTCGTAAAATTCACTCGATATCTGGCCACCTCAGGAATGCCCTTCTTTTGGGACTTATCAACCGCATCCGGTATAAACGATTTCAAGGCCGGGTAGAAATTGACTCGTTTATCTAACAATGATCAATGGAGCGTAGCTTTTAATAATGAAAGTATTAAAAAAAACATCAGCAATGTTGAGCTATCATCATTGAAGGTTTCCGAATTCTCCTTCTCTTCCAAATCTTCTTGCCGAATAGTCTTGCCGAAACGTCTTGACGTGTCTAAACCTGCACATAAATACATCGGCATTGTCGCCAGCTACGAAGACGCTACAATATAGGAGTACGGTTGTATACTGATATAATCGAACGAAGTAGAACTATCTAACTTCCATAACCAATATATTTCCGTTAGATATTGGCGTCAATGTTTTTCACCGATAGTGTTGCAAATCAATTTTATTTGGAATAGGAATTCTTATATACAGTTTCGTATTCAGATTCGTGGTAGACATGATATTCTGGATCCCGTTGAGTCGAGTTGCTTTGTCAATCTCACAACTGGACTTCTCGTTCAGATTATCATCGTTCAATAACATAATAATGATTTCCGATCATTAATGTATTTGTGTAACCGAATCAATCCAGTTTCCTGAATCTGTTGACACAGAAGCTTTTTTACGTTGGTAATTTCAATTCAATGAATGAACTCTGAAAGGACAGCCAACCGAAAAGGGCACGTGTTCGTGCACCCATGGTAACAGCCCACGTTCACTCACAATCACAAGTCTGCGACCAAAATGTACCATAGATTGATTGATGTAACTGACGGTGAAAGGTTGTGAACCTTTTACAACGAGACACCAGAGTCCTTCGTATTAATTCAAATCTGTATATGAAAGCCTTAGACCTTTGATTTGTTATCGTCGCCTTTTTTATGAAACAGGGCAAAAGACACGTCGCTGGGCAGTGCAGGACAGATGAACCGTGTGGTGACAGACAGCGCGAAGATGTTGAAGTCATTTTATGTAACTATGAAGAGCAATCACAACGAGTCTGTCGGTATAGTCACCAAATAGTATTTCGTCTTCTGTTGAAAGTGCATGCGACGACATCTCAGGATCATGAACTTATCTTCGAATAAAGTAAACTTTGAAGTAACCAACTTAGGGTTCATATTACACGCTTCGTAATATATTGCCTAATCCTTTCTATAGAACCGAATAGCGTGCAGACTTCCTCCTTTCTCCGGCGATGATAACCTACCACAATATAGCAGTCAATGCCGGTCACTAATACAACCAGTAATCGGACAAAACCTCTACCCTTAACAACTTGACCGTTCACGCAGCTATTATTGCAGTCATCAACTCCCCGTCGGACAAAACCTCAACCCTTAACCACTTGACCGTTCAAGCAGCTATTATTACAGTCATTAACTCCCCATCGGACAAAACCTCAACCCTTAACCACTTGACCGTTCACGCAGCTATCATTGCAGTCATTAACTCGCCATCGGACAAAACCTCAACCCTTAATCACTTAACCGTTCACGCAGCTATCATTGCAGTCATTAACTCTCCATCGGACAAAACCTCAACCCTTAACCACTTAACCGTTCACGCAGCTATCATTGCAGTCATTAACTCTTCATCGGACAAAACCTCAACCCTTAACCACTTGACCGTCCACGCAGCCATCATTGCAGTCATCAATTCCCCAATTCTGAGCTGTGCCTTGCTGGGGAGCTTGCGCTGAGTTGCGTTGAGGCTCCGGTAGAGAGGAGCTCCTGTTCCTAACCTTAATCCAGATTATTTGCCCAGCAGCTGGTCAACACGGAACCAATCATTTTCATTGCTTCATCAGACCAACGGCAAACAGCCAGGCCGATAATTGGCCGACGCTTTTGACACCTGAAGGTCAATTATACGACCAATACTTAGTGAACACTTCAGCTAATAATCAACTCTCCACTTTAATTCCTGCCCCAAATAACCGGCTAACACTAGAGCAAATAACCGGCTAACACTAGAGCAAATAACCGGCTAACACTAGAGCAAATAACCGGCTAACACTAGAGCAAATAACCGGCTAACACCAGAGAAAATAACCGGCTAACACCAGAGAAAATAACCGGCTAACACTAGAGCAAATAACCGGCTAACACTAGAGCAAATAACCGGCTAACACTAGAGCAAATAACCGCCTAACACTAGAGCAAATAACCGGCTAACACCAGAGAAAATAACCGGCTAACACTAGAGCAAATAACCGGCTAACACTAGAGCAAATAACCGGCTAACACTAGAGCAAATAACCGGCTAACACTAGAGCAAATAACCGTGGAAACAGAAATCAATGGCCGGCCAACACCAAAGCTAATAAGTGGCCAACACCTGAGCTTGTAAATGGCTTTCACCACACCCAAAACCGGCCTTAGACAGAACAAATATATAACCGGTCAACACCAGATCCAATAACCGGCCAAAAAAAGCATTGGAGGCTCGATTAGACGGCGAGTGTATGTGTAAAGCGGTCCATCCACATCAGTGGAGAGGATAATTGGCCTCAGTAAGGGGTGATGGGGCGGCTGAAGCGATGCCCAGTCTGCCACCTCAATGTGACGCCCAGCTCTGGCAGAGGGGATGTTAGTGTGGGGCAACAGAGGAGAAGCGGGAAAGCGCAGAAGGAGGGCAAAGACAGATGGCAGTATCGTTTGGCAATAGCCAATAGAGTACTAAATCTACGAAGTACTAGAATGCTGTATTATATTGCAACCCGTACGCAGAGTCGTAAACCAAATAAAATCTAGTACCTGTCGAGATGGTGGTTGGTGAGAAGATGTCGTTCTAACTTGCAAGCCGGTAACTGAGAATTTACATTATAAATATGTTTCAAGACGCGTACTCAGGAACTCTCTAAGAGGGAAGATCCAACTCGGCCCAACTGTCCGGGCATGCTTGAACGGATCCAGAACTTCTTTTAAATTGAACCTCTCAAGGAAAGGGGCAGCTATTCCTTGCCCTCCCGTCTCATCTCTTCAAATCGGTCATGCGCCTGTGTATATTTGTTTTTTTTTTATTTTGTAGGTTGTCCGTTACTAAGAAATGTAATTTGTTATGCATACTGATGGGAATTAATTGCAAAGAATGCGGAGTATATTGTACAATTGAGTATACTTCTGGAGAAAGTATAGACACACGGTAGACATTGAAACAAACGTGGCAGTAATTATGCCCATGAATGAAATACAAAATTGGATTATACTCCATAATGGGCAGCTTCGTCCCCTTCTCTCCTATATACTTCTCGCCATCGGCAGCTACGCCCCATTCTCTTTTATATTCTTCTTTTTTTTTGCTGTAAATTTGTTAATTGATACCCCTGTAACTAGCAGTTCAATCTGTGTTCTATTTGAAAGAGACTGGAAATGAATAATACATTTACAGGTATCTTATTCACTAATATTAATACATACCCATTTGTTCAACATAAATATCATAAAATAGAAGGGATTTTGATATAAGAGTGATTGTTTACACACATTTCCGCGAGCATTGCATGGCAGATGCTGTTAAATGTACCCTTATGCACGTAAGAGTGTCACACTGTCAACTACAACTACATAATGACAGGAAGTGATTTTGCTTCTGGCGACCAACAGCTACACTTGGACGGCCTAGTTTCGAATGACTTGAAATGGGACGCGCTTATTAAAGGAAGCTACTAGACAGCAAATCGAAACTGTGGCTTCATTTCCCGCAACATCCACCAACCGCTGTACAAATACCTCGTCCATCCCCACTTCAGCATGCAATCCAATTCTGATCCCCAAACATTAGGGGGGGACAGAGTCAAACTGGAACGCGTTTAGCATCGTACTGCTAAGCTTATCTCGCAGCTTCGCCACCACAACTACGCGGACAGGCTCAAAAAGCTTCGCCTCATCACCCTCGAGCAACGAAGGATGAGGGGCCAGCTCATTGTACCTGCAAATACCCGAAGGGATACGACAATGTGAACCCTGCCAGTCTCTTCGACAGGGACCACAACATTCGTACCCTGAATAACGGGGCAAAACTTACGAAAAACAGTGATCGCGATCTCGCGAATTTGGAGCAACCTACCAGCTGCGGTAGTGGGCACTAAATTTGTGAATGCATTCGAAAACGCACGCGACCAACACTGGGGTGCGTGGAACCTTCGCTGCTGATAACGACACTGCTCTTTAGGTGCAGCCGAGATCAGCATTATTACATTATCATTACCATTATTATTACTCTAAGCATGATACGGCTCTCTTCAGAACGATAAATAATATTGCTGTTGCTATTATTTTTAATTATATCGAATCGATTGTACTTATGTTCATTACTATTATTATTACTATTAATATTATTATTATTATTCATATCGGAACGATATCTATTGTTTCTGTTATCACCATTAGTTTCCCATCCCGGAACGATTACTATTCCTACCGTGATATAAAGGGTGAGTGTGGTTACGATAACTCGCACTCATCCCTAAGCCCACGTTAGGGTCAGCGGTTCTAAGTGCGAGCCCGCAACGGTAGCTCGTAATCGCCCCTAAACCATATTCAGGGTCACCTACTCTAGTTAGCCTGAGAAGCATCGGCTGCCCCTAACCATAAACGAGACAAGCAAAAGCAGGGACTATGATAACGGCTAATCAATAAAAAAACACCAGAGGAGGGCCCGCTGGGCACACTCGAGGGGCGGCGTAGATTAGGAAGGATAGTTTTATTATTATTATTATTTTCCAATCAGCATTAGTAGTATGATTTATATTATCAATATCATTATTAGAACAAATGAATGTTTGAATCCTGACATCAGGGAATCGAAACCGCGCCAGAGGAGAGCCAGCTTCAAAACTCAACGGGGCGGCGTAGATCCGGAAGTATGTTATAATTTTCACCTTTTCTTTTCTTTTCCTCTTCCTGTGTCAATAAAGAGGAAGATAAATTATAAGAAAACTAACGACTAACATTATTTCCACCTTCGCAGCAAATTTTATTCCAGAGCGGTTCTCTGTTCAGGGGGAGAATTAACTGTCTTCTCACATACAGCGCAGATCCTGGCGGGACCCGGTATTGCAGGGAGCTTAACGACATTAAAGCTGCTCAGCCCTTCCCACAAATGTTCGAATTGTCGCCATGCCTAACATGGAGATGACTATTGTTGAGACAGCGTAGCACACTTCTTTGGAAGGCTCATTGTCAAAACGATGGCAATTATGAGCTATGGCATTTTCTAAATTTAAATAACTTGTGCCTCTTTCGATAAAATTGTGCTATATTTATTCAGAAAAAATTGATGTTCATGTAGTTTATTTTGATTAAAACTCAATAGCTGCCAAGTGTAACTCTATTTATAGAAGCTACCCGACATCTCTTTTTGATGTGCAGAATGTTCTTCAGGAAACAAAAAGTTGCACAAAAGACGTATTCTTCTTAACACGTAGGGTGGACCACTACCCAGGAAACTGGGTGTGATGAGATGTCATTTCATACCTGTCATGCACGCCATATTCTGTACGTAGTGATAATTTCCGAAACTAATCGAAGAACCGCCAGTCGCTGAGTAAACAAAACAAAAAATCTGAGAAATTTGGGCAGATTATAATTCAATTGCTTGAGATCCCGACGGCATTTTAAATTTGATCTTCTTTCGAGCATTACCGCGGGAGAAAGGCATAAGCAGGTTTTGAATAGCAATTTTTGAGCAACCTGGTCTGACTCACTAATCTTACGAGCACTCTGAAACCTACTTGTACTGCACTAGGCCATTAAGGTGAATAAGCACCCGGACCATGTTTGATGGACTCAATAGAGCTGCCTCAGCCTGCAGATTGAAGGAGAAGAAAATATGAATAATCTGACGCTGAATGAATTGAGCACGAATGACCATCAATTTGCCGTTTTGAATCATGCCTGATTTGGGTGTGATTCCGCTATATTTGTTTTTACCATATTTCGTCGCAGAATTTTTCAGTTGATCTCAAATACTTGCAATAAATTCATCATACGCCAACGTACCTAATATCAGCATAGTAGAAAAAAAATCGTTGATGGATATTCTCTGCCGAAAAACAAATGATATTTTGACAATTAATAAGAGAAGGTAATGGCGATTTTTGTTATGCAATATAACTTTGAATAAAACTGCTACATTAATTTTAACAAAGTAAAATTTCCACCAAGTTGAAATGTACAGAAAAAATAACATATAGTTTGACATAAATTAGAATCGTTGACGAAAATGTTTTTCATTCCGGCTCATTGAAAGTACGTCCAGCTACAACTTCTCGTAAACGTAATTAGACTGGAATGAAAAGCTTTTTACATATATTCCGAGCTTTTTATGCCGATAATTGGAGTCTATTTGCTCCAACATTTTTCCTCCTCCCGTGTTTTTTTACTGGGAAGTTTTCACCTGTTAGTAATTAAAACGAAAATGAGCTTGATGCCTTAAGTTCGTCACTGAAACCAATTTGAAGGAAATGTTTATAATAATTTACTTTGTTAATAAACATTATGTTTGAAAACACCACACACTCATCAATGAGTTAATTAGTTTGATTGATTGTTATTTTACAAGCTGAATTCGTCAATGTAACTGGTGCTTCACAGTGAACACTCATTTCCAGAGTTTGCAAACAGGGCATCGTTCAACGGAGTCGGCAACTATTTGTAATGGCATGTTCTTCCTTCCTTCATTGTAGTGCAACCGCAGACAAAAAGCTTTGGCAAGTTCGAGCATTTATAGTGATATGTTTTTGCTTCATTTATTCAACTGCAATGGTCAAGCAGATAGAACGTTTGGTTCACAACACATTATCTGGGAATGACTTGGAGGAATTACGTAAAAATGTCGTTACAGAAAGTTGCGTCATTTTTCCTGGATGGAGGATTTCAAATGTTATCTTACCAATTTGGTTTTTGTGTTTGTTCTGTCTCTGTTGTTGCTGACGTCTGTTCTCCTATCGTTTCTGCTGGGTTCGTGATTATTTCTGGCACGATCGGTGCGTCTGTGATTACTGCTGGCTCTGGCGAAAGCCGTCGACTCACTCCGTCGGGCAATGAAGGCAGAAGTCTTGTGCTGGATGTCGAAAACGTTTTTAAATTTATTTTCAGTGATGAGACCTACGACGATGTTCTGAAAGAAGTTTTTGAGGGTATAGAGCCCATTCGTGTTTACGCTTGACATGTGATAATTCTTTTAAATTCATGGTGTTTATAGTGTTTAAGGCTGATCATCGTTTCTCAGTGGTCTAAAAATGGGACTTGCTGAGCTTTGCAGGAAGTTGCTAAGTGATTATTCAGATATATCATCTTGCTCAACTTATATCGACTTTGATTTGGATGGGGCAGGATGCCAGTTACATGGATATTCGCGTGTGATCGGTTGATGAATTTTAGTCTAGTTTCATGCTTTACCCATGTCTTTTCCGCCTGTGCCGCGTCTTTTGCTCCGACTTGTAGTATAATTGGTTCAGAAGTAACGGTCTTTTCTTTTCGAAACTTTATTATCTCAAGTGTGAAGTCTGGTTTACAAAGTATTTTCAGTTGGACTCACCCTTTATGCTGATTTAATTTGATAGAGGTGACAACGCAATCGTTAATCACAGTAATTTCCTCTGTATTCTGAGAGCCCATTTTATCGGGTAATACATCAGAGTGGTTATGCGTATCGGTTCGGAAGTGGCGAGACAGTGGCCCAACGAGAGATGCTTGTCGTTGACTGGCTGCTTCTGTTACTACAGCTGCGCACAGTGCCTCGCTACCGATGACAGAGTTCTCTTTCGAGTTGATGCGGTCATTGGTCTCTTCGTCTAGAGCTGTAAGCTTCCTGGTCAATTCAGAGTTTAGGTGCTCTTGAAGTTCATTTACTTGATTTAGGGTAGTGTTGTCAATTTCTTTGACTGCTTCTATTTAGCTATTTATCACATCTTTGAATTCACGAAATTGTGAACTGTGCTTTCAGCTCTTTAATCTCTTCGACCAGTTGACGGAATTTACAGCTGGCTATTTTGTCCTCCCCATTTAGAGACGTATCACGCGTTTGTCAAGCCGAACTACCGCCATACATTAGTTCGGGAGTGTATGATTGGTGATAACTGACACATTCTAGCTCAGCAACAGGAGTCATCTTGGACTTGCTGAGTGAGGAGCTATAAATTGTAAAATTTAATACAAAGTTTCATATTCGTTTGATCGTAAACACCCGATATGTAAATACCATCTATAATTAGATGCGGAGTGAGATAGTTCATAGTTGGCCACTCCACTGGAGTGGCCAACTAAGAACAAGATTATTTGTTAGTTAATACCAACTGTTGGATTCTATGGTGGTCATAAATAGTCATAAATAGGTCGGAATAATTCCTATATAAGACAAAAATTGCAACTTTATTTCACATTAACAAATAAGGAAGGTAAGAAATATTATTACCTGAAGCAACTGACTTCCAATGCCATCGAAAGCCGACCTGTCGCGCTCGTCTTCTTGTTCATTTGTCAACAACAACAAAAATGATCTTGTAATTTGGAGAGGCTATTCAAAAAATTATATTTTTGATATTGCTGTATTTTGCACAGATATCATCGCTTCAAAGTGAATCAACCAACAGACTAGGTAAATGAAAATTGATCTCCATTAAAATGATCATCAAATTTCATTAATAAATTTGGAAAAATCGTAGTATATTCATCCGACAACCAGTTTTCCGTCATTCCTGAATCGATGGTAGTCGCGCTCAGGTCCTCGGAACGGAGAGTTGCTTTCTCCGCGGCTGTGTTGTTTGTGTCGGTGCTCTTTAGAGCGGAGAGGGAGGGCATTGCTGGTTTGTGCGACCTGGAATGCGATGAAGCAGTTTAAATGTGCTTAATTTACAGCAACGTGATATCGAACAAATCGTTTGTGATTACAAGACGTCAAAAATAACTCACGGGGATTTTTGCTGATTATCTGAGAAATAGTGTGTGGTATTCTGCATCACAATCTCGCCTATCCTCCCTCCCATTTCTTCGACTTCACTTCTGACCCAAAATGTGTGTTGCGGGGTCTGGACGAACCCTTTCGCACTAAGAGATCAAATTTCGGTATGTAGTGTGAGTGGATGAAAGATGTGTGAGGTGAGTCTTGTCGCCAACCACCCCCCCTCTGGAGAATTCGGCCTTGTTTCTTCAAGAGATTGGATACTACCTAGGAGAAAATCTTCATCACCGAAACGAAAACGACAAAAATACATTTGAAACTAGACGCTGTTATCCCATTCAGTCCTATCAATCAATAGTTTACAAGTTTCTCGGGCGACCAGAGACCGGCAGAGAGGAGCTCTAGATATGACAAAAACAACTCTGTGTTGATTTGGCTGACGACGATCGCATCTTTAGAAATCCAACATGCATTAGATTTTCGGATACAGAATCGTCGAACAGTGTGTCATTCGGTGCTGACATGACGGTAGTCAGATTAAATGATGTTTCTTCTCCTCCAACAGCAAATATGCTTCGTTTGTAACATCCGCTCCAGATATGTCATGTAAGCTTTTTTAGTTGTATGTCTAGAGCCAAACGTCTGAAGGAAATGCAAATGTGTAAATACATACTATAAAACATGCAATCTCGTTGCAGGGATGTCGAAAAAATATGCGAAGTTTAAAATAAGATTGCTATCTTTGCAGCCAATAGTACCTAAAAATGCAGTCGTTGACATGGAAGCACGCTGCATTGAGACAGTGTTCTATGAGCTTGTCGAGTTTCCAAAGAGGGGAGAAGGGCATACGAAAATGACCGTAGATGGGATGCTTTATTCTCCAACTAATTGCACTGTGGATAACAAACTGAACGAAAACATTTGGTGGAGGCTGTACAGTACGTCGATTACGAACCCAAACTGAGAGAAGAGCCATGAACATCATACAAATATTCCTTCTTCTGATTAGATTTATTTTCCGTCATCTTATTAGATCACCATTTCTTGACAGGTTTCTACGTGCATTGATCCTTAATTAAATGTCACTGGTGAACAACTGCTACAGAGTCTTCACCAACAGAAATGCATTTATTATTTCATTCAGGAATATTGCATATGTCGATGTGTAGTCTATTTTATATCTATTCTTGGCAGGGAGAGAGGGGGAATCATCATCTGAATTCTGTGCTCTATGCCGCTTTAATATATTCTCACGCTGTTGGTTTTGTATCTGGTGTTTATTCTCAGAACGTCATGTTTATTTTCAAGACAATGGTAATTGGTGGATTATGCATGGGGAACTCATCAGTTCTGTCTTGCTCGTCGCATATCATTATTTCTGCTCGAAGAACTACTGTTACTATTTTTCCAACGATACGGAGGCAAATTGATCATATTCAATCGTCTTCTACACTAACGTCATCGATGAAATTTGCAATGACCGTCAATTTCTCAGTGGCGCATTATGAATTTTAAAAATGTAACCTCACTATGACACAAGAAGGCTGTAACCTCATTCATATCATCACACCCTGTGGGATAGTTGAAGCAAGATGAAGCAGTTGAAGCAAGATGAAGCAGTTGAAGCAAGATGAAGCAGTTGAAGCAAGATGAAGCAGTTGAAGCAAGATGAAGCAGTTGAAGCAAGATGAAGCAGTTGAAGCAAGATGAAGCAGTTGAAGCAAGATGAAGCAGTTGAAGCAAGATGAAGCAGTTGAAGCAAGAGGAAGCAGTTGAAGCAAGATGAAGCAGTTGAAGCAAGAGGAAGCAGTTGAAGCAAGATGAAGCAGTTGAAGCAAGATGAAGCAGTTGAAGCAAGATGAAGCAGTTGAAGCAAGA
>SDVV010027420.1:0-12111 GCA_016164225.1 Gammarus roeselii | reverse complement strand
GTTTGGGGCCTGGGGGTGGCAAAACATTGCGATTGTTTTGGGTTGAACTGAGTCAGGTGGATTTTTCAATGTTATATAGTTTTGATCTTTGTTTATGAGAGGCAAAATCACTCAGCTAGGTACCTCATTTTGCTTATCGTTTTTTAGTACCAACTTTGATGCATTTTTAGCTGCTTTGCAATGCCCTTCTCTAAAAATATTGATTATGCAACATTTCCAATTAATTATGTGTGTTTTGCTTTAGTCATTGTTCACCGACCATCAGTTTTCCAGTCCCTTTTTGCTTACCTTTATGAGTTACATCAATAAATTTGGCTCTAAATGTCATTGGTTATCCCTTGGTTAAAACCTCGTAGTTTAATCCGACTCATTATTTGACCTGCTAATTTGTTGTCATGTTTGCTTTGATTTGTGCTGTAATTTGTTTATATCTCTTCTGTAGCACTGGCCTGGAGATCCTGCCCTGTTGCGGATCTTGGTTCTGGCACACCTGTCTTTAGTCCAGACCAGGTAATTGTTAGGGTTTCACATTGTTTTTCTTCCCCCCATAAGTTCAGTTGTACCAGGAAGTTTAGTTTCACTGGATCATCGTGAAGTTCTGTGCAGTATACATCTGATCGTTGAATGGGCGCCAGTGTGAAAGGTTTTGCTTGAGGTTTGCCTGGTACAAAATGTTCAAGATGATATAGGTCAAAAGTTTTAGGGAGGTAATAATTTAGGTGATATGGTGAAAGCGAGTTGAATGGCAGAACTTATTTAGTTGATTCTTTGGCTAGATTTCCTTATACACTATTTTTCTCTACTTAGTTATCCCCTTTGATTCTAAATGCTTGAGTTATTTCCGAGATTTTGCGTAAAGATTACTGTGATGGTCTCCTGACTAGGGAGCTATATTGACATTTGTCCTGGAGAGATTGGCAAGGTTACTGACAGATGGAACCAGTTATTTGCATATTCCTTCCAGCTATTTGAGGGTGTTCATGGGTTGTCTGAGGCTAGCTATTTGGGGGTGTCACTGGCTGTTCACCATAATTTTGACTACCTAATGTATTAATGCATCTGAGTACCTAGCAGAGGTTTACCAAGCTCTTTTCTAGTCCACCTCAAAGGTTATTCAGTGTTACCCTTCAATAATTATTAAAGCATCACGTCCTATTTTATTGTGTTCAATTTATTTTAGAATCATAATAATAAATCACTTATATATACTGATGACCAAACTATGCATCTAGAGTGGTATTTTAGTTGCTATTTAAGTGGCTTTATTTCTACCTAGGCATAACCTAACTGATAATTGTAAACCGTACATTACCTGTGATAACCTCAATCGAGTGATTTATTTCCCAACTGTGATAAATTAATTCTAATCAGGGTGTTACTTCTTAATTGTTTAGATGCAAGTTTTATGCAGTGTGTTACTTCTATGTGTGCTGCTATGTACATAGTGTATATATGGTTCCTGTGTTAATAGTGTTCATTTGATTTTTATTACAGCTGAGCACTGTGTCTCTTTGGACACTGGTGTTCACCTTACGCTGAGTTTTCAAAATCACGATTCCCTATTTGCCATGCTTTAACCTTACCCCCTGTACACTGAGTTTTGATGATGACGATTCCCTATTTGCCCAAACTTTTATAACATAATTTTTCACTTAAAACTGCCACTTGATAAATCTTACCCCTTTGGGGCCAGTAAACTTGAAAGCCTACACATTGTCATCTTTACCCCTCATAACAAACTGTGGCATCACTTCTAGAGCCGATAGCTAGAGGACCCTGTTCAACAGTTGTATGGCTAAAACCGTAGCTACACTACAACAATGTCCTAGACATCATTGAGACGTGGTTGATGTCCTAGACATCATTGAGACGTGTCGTCCTTCATTTATGTTGCTGACTATTGTGCTGTGATCGGTGACACAGACGGCACAGCTTGTAAGTATGGATCGTTATTGTATCAGCATATGTACGTTGTGTTTATAGTGATTGAGGTGCACATTCCTAACACTGTAGTTGTGCACCTTGTTGATTATGACCTGTGGATTGTTGCTGTGTATCAGCCCCCTGCCTATGCAAGTCTGGAAAACACCTTGTTAAACTTTTTATTGAATTTTTGTCCTGGCAAAGAGGGGATTATCACGAGTGATTTTATTTACCAACAATTGACTGGTCCTCGGACCTAGTTGATGGTGACATTCGGCCAATTGATATGAAATTTTTAGATTGTTCCTCAACTCTTGGACTTCTGCAGTGAGTTATGGAGCCCACATTCATACTGTCTGACAATATACTGAATTTGGTTTTTATATCTGAGGAGGATCGTGTTGGTGAGGTGTCTGTGCTGCCACTTCTGCCTAGCTGCCAGCATTCTTCCGTTGTCTTTGAGTATATCAGTGGAGATTAGCCGGAGCGTGGGGTTGAGGAGAAGAGCCGTTCTTGGGGCAGGGGGAAATACGCCAGAATTTTGGAAGTTCTGTCTCTGGTTGATTGTGGATTAGAATTCAGCTACTCTTCAGTGTCTGAAGATTTTTTTTTTCTGCAGTCAATTTTGATGTCCCACATTGAGAAGTTCATACCCCTCACCCTGCTTGTTCTGGCCTTCTATGGGCTCTGAGGGCTCCCACCTTCCTTGCCCAAGAAAGATGGAGGCATGGCGTGACTAAAAGCGGGCCAGGAGAGCGGAGGGCTGCAATTTTGCACGTGCTCCTGAAAGGCTACGCATATATGTTGAATTGAATAGCACCTACAAAAAATTTTCCATCAAGTTATCAGGTCTGTTCAGTCAAAATTACTGAACAGACCTGATAATTATTAGCTGTTTCATGCTTATGTCAGGAAAAACAAAAGATTGGTTGCCCAGCTGTTGACCCATAATTCACGATCCAAGCGTGATGTGCAAAGTTTTTGCTGACTTTTTCTGGAATTTTTGTAGGTTCAGCTCTTACCCACCCAGCCCTTTTCCAGGCTTTTGATGGGAGTCTGTCTGATGTGGACTTCTCTAGGCTGGGGGTCTAGCATGTCCTTTTGGCTATTGATCCCAGTTCCAGTATGGGCCCAGATGGCCTCCTCCCGCATCTGCTGAGGAGTTGTGCAGAAGAACTCTCCCTCCCTCTTTGTTTGATTTTTCAAAAAATCAATGAGGCCAGGAACAGTACCTGACGTCTGGAGCAAATTTATTGTAGTCCCAATATTCAAGGCTAAATCTCATGCTGATCCACTCAATTACAGACCGGTGAGTTTGATATCTGTTTGCTGCAAATCAATGGAATGAATAGTTGTATCTTGCTTGACTAAGTACCTTGAGAGCAACAGTATTTTGTCATCACATCATTATGGTTTTTGAAGTGACTATAGCACAAAGGACCAGTTGCTGTTAACATAAGATGATGTTGGAAGGTTGATTGATGAGGGATATGTTGTGGATGTCATAATGCTTGACTTTTCTAAAGCATTCAATGTGGTGAGTCATGGTGTGCTTCTGTCTAAGCTAGAGTTCTTGGGTGTTTGTAACTCATTGCTGGCCTGGATTGCAGCATTTCTCTCTGGCAGAGTGATGAGTGGTAGCGTGAGCAGCCCGGTTGATGTGACAAGTCTGTCCTTTGTCTGCTATTGTTCTTGGTTTATATCAATCGCATCTCGAGTGGTCTTCTAATGTATATTTTAAGCATTTGCAGACAATTATAAACTGTGCTCGAGACATTCGTGTAAGGACACTGAGCCTGCCGTCCGCCGTATTCAGTCACTTCAAAGTGGTTTGGATACAGTTGACTCCATTGCAAGGTCCTGGAATCTTGGATTGAATCCAGACAAGTGTGTGGTGCTACGTTTACAGAGGTCGCAATGATTTTGATGCTCTAGTCCCAGTTAACCAGTACTTCTTGCAAGGTAGAGCATTGAAGTTTGTCACCTCACATAAAGACTTAGGTGTCAATGTGGACACAAGTCCCAGATTCCACATCATATTCTTGTGGTGGCTGCAAAGGCTGGTGGGCTGGTAAACAGCTTGTTGAGATCAACTGTCTGTAGGTCCCCAGAGATTATGTTGCACATATTTGCCCACTTATGGAGTATGCATTTTGTGTCTGGAACACTGCCAATTGTGGGACTGCAGACTGCCTGAGTCTATTCAGAGGAAATGGACCAGAAACATTGATGGGCTTGCTGATTTGGACTAAGGTAATTGATTGAGGATCTTGGATTTCTTTTTTGGCAAGGATTGCCTTCTGAGGGCAGACCTGATGAAATATTGCATGGCGAATCAGAGGATTTGCTGAATGTTTTCTTTAGCTCCAAGAGTTGGTACTAGGGTCATCTGCTGAAGCTGGTGTTTGCACCTTGTTCTTCTGATTCCCACAGTAGGTCCTTCAGTGTGAAATGTGTTGCTGTGTGGAATGGTTGCCTGCTGACATAGTGCAGTTGACAGAAATCCCTTGCTGATCTGCTGTATGATGATTGTGTAGATTTTGACTAGCCCGATGAGGCCTAATTTATGTATGTATATGTATTTTTATTGCATGTATACATATATGTGTGCATGTGTATGTACACATGTATTTTTTTTATATGTTGTGACTAATATAATAGCTGTGTGATAAGTTGCCAGGAGCACAAATTTCTGGATCTTTCAGTGCCATTGTTTTGCCTTGCTTTTGCAGTTCTGGCGTGCTCTGGCATTTGTGCCTTCTGTCTTGCTCTGCACTCTGGCTGTGCTGGTTGTCAAGCAGTCTTGAGGTCACCAAGGTGAGATCCAACATTCAATGCCAAGTCTCACTGATCCCCTGAATTACTGATCTGTAAGCATAATATCAGTGCTGCAATCATTGGAAGGAATAGTTTGGTACAGATTGTTGGAATATCTGAAATTAACAATATTTTGTTATCTGATCAGTAAATTTTTTGTAGTGATCTTAGCACTGAGGATCAGTTGCTATTGGCCTAAAATGATGCCAAGCAGTAAATTGGCAAGAGATATATTGTGGATGTTAAAATGCTTGATTTTTCAATTACATTTGGTGTGGTGAGCCAAGCTGTGCCCCTGTGTAAGCTAGAATCATTGGGTATTTGTGATTTCTTGCTGGCATTGATCTCTGCATCCCTCTCTGCCAAAGGATTTTGGGTTTGTGTGAGTAGCAGTCTTAACAGCCTGGTTAATGGGATTTTTTGCTGTTCTTCAGTGCTAGGTCTTTGGATCACAGCTGTTCTGGACCTATAGGTACCACAAATTGAATAATCAAATTTTTTATGAACAATGCTGCTGTACTCAACTAGTTGGCCTCTATCAATTGGTGTACTAGCTATACATCAAAATTGGCTGGCTTGTTTGCAAAATATATATTTACACCCTTTTTGAATAAATTG
This sequence comes from Gammarus roeselii, assembly GCA_016164225.1. Taxonomy (NCBI): domain Eukaryota; kingdom Metazoa; phylum Arthropoda; class Malacostraca; order Amphipoda; family Gammaridae; genus Gammarus; species Gammarus roeselii. The sequence continues at coordinate 6,753 of SDVV010027420.1, read as the reverse complement.
GGAAGAATACAACCAACAAAAAGAAAATAATGTGCACTAGATTTGATTCATTTTGTCTCTTCTTTCTAGTGATCTATGTTTCAGTCATTTATCTCAAATACTTTTCAAGAAAAACTGGAAATTTTGGAACAAGAACAGCAAGAACAGCAACCACAACAACAACTAGCTAATTCATTTTCAGGTTTCTTATTATGGACAATAGTCATATTACTATGACTACTTTACTTGTAATTGCTATCAGAATATTGTATAACTAAAATCATGAAAAATCAAAACAAAGCATTGAAATCAATAAAAATATAAAGAATAATTAATACAAATGTTTTTTTTTTTTACAAAAGTAAATAAAATAAATCGACCCTGCTAGAGTCTATCCAGAGGAGTTGAACCAGAAATATTGATTGACTTCCTGATATGTTTGCTGAAGTTGGTGTTCCCTCATTGCTGGTCTGATGCCTGCTGTAGGTCCTTCTGTGTGAGATATATTGATGTGTGGAATGGCTTCCCTGGTGATTCAGTGCAGTCTATATATTCTTACTTTTGCAGCCTTCCCCCCCTAGGGCTTGGCAAACCCAGTTGTCAGGTGCCCTGAGCCAGGAGAGGCCAGCACAGCCATGCGCACCAGCAACTACAAAGACTCCGCAGAACAACAACGGGAAGATGCTGGAAGGGATGTGCACCATTGGCTTCCAGAGAACAAACCCAAAACCACTCAACATGAAAACCCAAAGCACAACTACAACCCAGCAGAAAACTATGTAAGCAGATACATATACACTTATAAAAAAAAACATAGATATCTCCCACTATTAGCAAGCCCTTGCTAATCTGATATATGAGGAATTTTTAGATTTTGACTTGGCTGATGAGTTTAATTTGTATGTAGTAATAGTAGTGAATGTATTATATATGTAATTTCCGTGAAATGTAACTTTAAGTCTACACTGTTCTGATTGTGTGGAAGAGCTTGTGGTATTTTAAACCAAGGCCATGACATTCGACCAATAAGATCAAAGCATTGTGGGTGCCTTGTGTGTGATTGGGTGATTCAAAGTTGGGCCATGAACCAGAGGGGCGACAGCGAACGTGGGGAGGCGCTGTGTAGGGAGTAGAGGGGACTTCAAGACCGACACTCACGCGGCCGCTGGGGCCGCGTGAGTGTCGCTGGGGCCCTCGGCCAGGGCCTGGTGCGGCCGGAAGCAGTCGCAGAACCCTGTCACCTGTGTAAATCCGCGGGAGCATCACCTTCAAGAGGGGTCGTGACTTCGGCCGTGGGGGGGTGGAAGATCCTACACATCCAGCATCAGGGCCCAACGGGAGGGGAGCTGCAACCATCTGAGGGGTCATCATCGTCAAGGGGAGACTTGACAACAGCTGTGTGAGTATCCATTGCTGGGACTCAATGGGGGGGGGGAGCTGCAATTGTGACGCGTACATCCGCTGCAGAGCTGCAAGCGCAGTATGCCTTGCACCTGTATTGGTCTGCAAGTCATTGTCAAGTGGATTGTCAAGAGCTTTGGACTGCAGCTGTGGGGGTACCTGCGGTATTGCGTTGCTAGCTCATAACTAAGTTAATTATTTCCAAACAGTGCCACGTAGGCCTAGAAATGTGTAAAAATTTCATTGGGTGACACCCCTTTATCTCATTATAACTGGTCAGGTTTACCGGCTATTGTGTAAATCCGGTGCAGTGTTGTGTGGAAAGCCCGGACCATTTTTATTGCTGTTTAATTAGGTTGTTTCAAACAAAACAGTGTTCATTAGTTTCTAAATACATATTATAAACCAGAGTAAAGTGTCCTTACCCATGCAGTCAATTCAATAATAAACCTGTAAGCGATGTCAAAATGCCCACCCAAGCTGTTCAAGTGGCAAAGTCATGGAGCCTGCCAAACCAACGCCAAGTTTGCTCACACCAACCTGGGTTATGACCACTGGGACCAGGCTCACCTGGGCTGTAGAATAAAACTGGGCACCTCAGGCATGCCGCTCTCTAGCTGGCACCCCGTTACAGACTTTTCCACCCCTGGGTATGTTGAGCTATGCCGCAGCACCCATATAGGCTTCACTGCCTAAAAATAGCCACCCATCTCTTGTGTGTCCTCTGGGTTCAATTCCAGGTATGGCAGACGCAGAGCAGTGCCAGAATACAGGTCTTCGACTTCCAGGCAACATCACAGACATGGGCAGCACCCACCCCAGGACCTTGGATAGTGGAGGATTCACCTTGGCTCTCCCTCACGCTTTTCACCTACTGGAGATGGTTCCTGATCAGCTAGGCTGATTCAGAAGTGGGGTTAAAGGCCAAGGATACTGAAGATAAACCTGCAGACAACGGGCCATAAGTTGGCCATTAGATAAATACCTGAACATTCCCAGACCCCTAGTGCACCCCACCGCATCTCCAGTCAAGGGTGGGAACACACAAGGGAGCCACGCTCACAAACCTATTTGTCTTTCCTGTCTCCTGCTATTTGCCTTGACCCTCCTCCTCTATCACTATACCTATCTTCTTCAATCATCATAAATCTGCATTCCCTTACATATGTATTTATTTTCATTTTTATCTTATGACTGACAGAATTGCTGTATGATCAGTTGCCTTAAGCAGTTTTTTTTGCCCATTATTTGCCTTGCTTTCACAGTTCTGGAGTGCTTTGGCATTTGTGCCTCCTGTCCTGCTCTACACTCAGACTTTGCTGGGGTGTGGAGCAGCCTTGAGGCAACAGAGGTGAGTAATACCTCTAAGTTAAGGATAAATCCAACTACACACTCGATTTTTTTTCAAGATCAAAGGTTAAAAATGTAATTTTTTTTATTTGATCTTGATGATAGAAATGTATACATTAAAGTTAAAACCCTGCTCAATAACTTCAAATTGGTATTAACTATTTGAACAACCTCTATGCTTGATATTCAAGCAGAGATTCATCACCTGATCTAAGGCTTTTTTTTCCAAAATTGACTTTTTGGAAAGTTTGATGTTTCCTTGATCTGGAACCCTTGGAGCTACAGATGTTGGACAAGTGCCATTGAATTACTCTAATTCAAATCTATACGTCTAACAACTATGAATGAGATTGTAGAAAGTTCCAAAATAAATGTTAATTTTGGTTGAAGTGACATGAAGTGTCACATTTGGAAAGTAGACTCATCCAGCAAAAAAATACCTAAAAATATATTGTGCTTATGATCTTTTCCCAAATGAGCAGCTAGTTAGAGCAAAATCACTGTCATTAAATTAGCTAATTGTTATTTTTTTTTGCAGATGTCAATTTCATGAACTGAAAAAGTCATTTGCACGACAGTGCATATAGCTACACCAGTTATGTGATGTTCAATTATACAGCAGCTTATTCTGTAGCTGATTGTGCCAGTAGCTAGCTCTACGGGGGCACCTTTTTCCATCAACACAATTTTATTCATATTCAAATGGATCGATTAGAAACTGAGGTGAGTGTTCTTGAAATATTATTAGTTCAGATTTAATTTCACTTATATTTCTAGATCTTCTATTCCAGGAATGACTAAGATCATGCTTGCATCTTTCAGCCTGCCCCTTTTCTAGACCGACCTTGAAAAATGCTATAGGCTGCCTTAATAATGTGAGAATTTTAATGTTTAATATCTCAAAATAAAGAAGAACATCATCATAGGCATTGCGTCATATTGTGTTTCTTAAATTGTCTCAATTTTTTCAGTCTATATAATCCTTGCTACATGGCTTAGCGTCGACCAGGGTGACTCCCCCCATTTTCCGTATACTTTGATATAACTCAAAAAGTACACAGCCGAGAATATTCGGCCATGGTCATAGCTACTATTATGACCATGAAGCACCGTAAGTTTCAACATTCTATCATCAAAAAAAAAATGTTATTTAGAATAAACTGTGCGGCAAGCTATGGCCCCCACCAAGCTATGGACTCGCACCAAACGTGGCGCTTCCCGGCAACCCCCATAAATCAATAATTGAAATGCGTATTGAAAGTTTGTGAGGACCAATATAAAGAGCATGCCTGTATTAGTATATATCAGTTGCTTACAGCAAAATGTCAAGTAAAATATTACGTCTGTGACAGGTCCTTTTGATGCTTGTCTTTTCTGGAGTCTTACTCTACTGTCAAGGGAATTATAATTGCAATCTAACTTTACTGGAAGTCATTTCTCCAAATCCTGAACTAATTATGACCCTAAATTATCAGTAAATGAGCAAATATTACGAGAAAACTATCATTTTAATGAAACTATAAAACAAGTAAATGTATTTCTCCAATTCTATGGGAAACTTATTGCATTAACATGAATACAAGGCATGCTAGGTAAAGTATTGTTATCTTGATATGAAAATATGATAAAAAAATATCATTTGTGGGTGTTGAACATAAATTAACACTTAGGCCTAGACCTGTCACCATGTGTTATAAAAATTGGGTCATTATAAAATTAGATACATATTTTGAAATTAGCTGTGGTCTCATTATTCTGGGGCATTTACTTCGAGATGTCATTTTATATGTGAAGAATTGCTTTTAATTACTTTTCATTGAAGAGTAACTAAAATATTTATCAACAAAATAGATGCGGGGAATCACCCCTGATGTTTTATTTCACCTGGGGTCATTCCCTGCAGTTGTATATTTGTATATATCTACAAAAGTTTTCATTTCTTTCCAAAATCCTTCTTATGCAACAAACTCAGACATATTCCAAGTATCACTACCAAATTTGGCTCTAATCCAATTCAAACGCTAGACACTGCATCAAAGTTTACGGAACGTTGTTGTTTCCAAACCTAAATTATCAGGGACCTGAAAAACACACCTTTGTTTTGGCAATTTTTCATAAATTCTGTGTGCATATTGAATTAATACAAGTAGCTGAAACTTAGTAACAAAGACCTGTTCTTTCAAGTTCTGTAGTCAAATGGTGACATTTCCGACGGTTTGGTTCCACCCTGTGTTGCCGACCTCGAGGAATCACCCCGGCCGACGCTATATAAGAAGGGTAGCTTATCATTCAAACCCCACAATGACTCATTCAAATTTTTTCCTTAAATTTCAAATTTGAACTTGGCCCTATATGACTCATGCTATGCACTTCATATGCAAGGATGAGTCTTCTAAAAATTGAGTAGCTATCTATGTAGGTAGTTATGTTCAAGTATATACCACTTTAGGACTGCTTTGACATTAACTTGAAATTTCGATTTCACTTATATAATGGTTATGGATGATAAATGTGCTGGATTCAGTACATGGACCTACCTATTATGAGCAGTTTATTTTGATATATTTTTTATGACTGGATTTTACGGTGTATTGAAACTAGGATTAAATTATGTCTGTAAAGATGAAGTCATACAGCAGTTCCCCTAACTTAGAAGGGTGGTTAATTTAGGTTGACACGGTGGGGGAGGTGCGTAATCTCCCCGCCACAAAACCATTGTGTCCATGCTGTGCTGGAACTTGCATCGGGCTGCACCAGAGGCTGTCACTGCAGTCAACAACGCTCACTGCTTGGCTCTGACTGCCCCAACAAATGACGTTGCTTCATGAGCAACTATATATGACAATAAAACTAACCAATTGTCAACTCACTCACTTGAATATCTTCTGTGAAGCATCTCAAATTTGATAGTCACTCAAAATGCTGGCCTACAGCTTCTTGTGGAATAATCTTTTTTCCAGGCACAGACACTAGGCGGAATCTCCCAGAAAGGGATGTGGCTGACTGCAAGGCGCACCTCACACCCTTGTACGCTCACACTAACACAACTTGGCTCTTTTTGTGCTAAAGGGTCCAATGGTTACCCTGCAACACACACTATGGGTCACGAGTGCAGTTCAAGGACCCGTTGTCAGCAGCAGGGCCCAACAGTTTCACTGGTTTACCCCCGCCGCAGCATATATGTGGCCGGGCCCCCCTTTACATATGACTATCCCAACTATGTGATGCCAAGGATGGGAAAGCAAACCAGAGCAGCATCAAAAATCAACCATTCACAACCATTCTCCACTCACGCCTGTTCATTATACGCTCACTCCTCACTTCCACATTCAAGTCTCCCCTTCCCAATGCCTGCTTCACACAATCCATCCACCCAAACTTTGGTCTACCTCTAGGCCTGCGACCACTCGCCTCTGCCTTCCTCACCCTTTTTACCAATCTCCCTTCATTCATCCTCACCATGTACCCAAACCTTCTCAGAACACACAAATCCACTCGGTCCTCCAACTTCTTCACTATCCCCGTTCTGATTCAAACCACATCTTTGGCGATCCAGTCTCTCAGCATTACTCCAGCATTGCTCCTCAGACATTCCATCTTGAAAACATTCAACAGTCTTTTTTTTCCTCTGCTCTTGCCCCCAAGTCTCAGCTCTGTAGAGCACAGTAGATACAACAGCACCCTCATACAACCCTCTCTTTGCTTCCATCCCCCAACATCCTACAGCTCATTACACTCATAAGTGCACCCAACACTTTACACCCCTCCTCCACTTGTGCCTCCATTTCAGTTTTCACTAGTTCAGTCACCTCCTCATGGGAGCCCATTCTTACTTTTGATTCTTATTTATGCAGCCCACTCAAGGGCTCAGCATACCTAGTCATAAGGTGCACCAAGCCAGGAGAGGCCAGCACAGCTTTACGGGCCAGCCCTTACAAAGGCTACGCAGAACAACAACGGGAAGATGCTGGAAGGGATGCGCACCATTGTCTTCCATTAGGCAAACCCAGAGCCATATGTATA
>SDVV010027418.1:0-12111 GCA_016164225.1 Gammarus roeselii | reverse complement strand
TATATATATCGTTTATCGTCTTGCTGAGGTGTTCTTTTTCATTTAGCATCTTGTTGATCTTGCCTTAAATGTCAAACTGTGTTGCCCTTTTGTTATTAAATGATGCAACGTACTGTACGTAGAGTTATGCCTGTAACAAAGTTTTGAGAACTTGCGTCAATTTGTGTTACGAAATGAGAAGTAACGGTAGTAAACATATTTGTAGGCATTCGTTTGTTTAGGTCAAGGAAAAAGTGTTCATATAAAGATGTTGGGAATTTAATTTAAATCATTGTCTATGTTTTTTTGCATTCTTGCCAATTTTGTGTCTAGAGCAATTTATTAGTTTATCGTTTTACTGAATAATAAAAAGTGCAAAAGTATTCCATACGGATTTTTAAAATGTTATAGAGCCCGTTGCTGCTCTATTTTCTATATACTATATTTGATGTATTGTAAGACATCATTATTAAAATTTAGAACTACTTTAAATTATTTAACTTGTTATGATTGTTATGTATTGTTATGTATTGTCTAGAGACTCGTATTAATAGATCCCTTTTTTATTATTCAAGTTTAATTTGTTGTTTGCGGTACGAAATTGGTATGATCTAACCGAATGATATAGCTTCAGGACCCTGCCCTTCGAATCATACATTCCGTAGAGACTGGTGGTGGCATAGCAATCAGAGGCTGGTTATGTCCCACTTAACCTCGGTCGTCTAAAAGCAATTCTTAATTCCTGTCTTGAAAAATTTATAATTTGGGTTCGGGCCCCTCGATTTAGGATTAAGACTCCGAAGTTTCAACAGGAAACGAAAAAATCTCAACACATATGTTTTATTTGTAACACTTCTATGTCAATGTCTCACGGCTATGATTTGTTGATAAGCAATCAAATGATTTTTTACCATTACTCGCCATCATAACTACTCACCATTACTCTCCATCATAATTACTCACCATTACTTGCAATCATAATTACTCACCATTACTCGCCATCATAATTACTCACCATTCCTCGCTATCATAATTACTCACCATCATAATTACTCACCATTACTCGCCATCATAATTACTCACCATTACTCGCCATCATAATTACTCACCATTACTCGCCATCATAATTACTCACCATTACTCTCCATCATAGGGACGTCAAGCCCAATGATGTCAAAGTCTTCAAATAGTGAAGGAAACGATCACGTTGTGCAGGAAGGAAACTTTTTGGTGGATTGCAGGAGTTATCCTGTGATGACTGCACTCTACAGAACGTTGGACGTGCCTAGGCAGTTAAGAGTGCAGTATGCATGCTATATCAGGTCCCTAGCCCACTATAGAGGATACCTCTGGGTCTGCACACTCCTCGAGTCTCGGCAAACCAGTGCACTGGGTTCCTATGAGTCTGCACACTCCTAGAGCCTTGAGAAACCAGTGCACTGGATATCTCTGTCTGCACACTCATACAGTCCCGATAAACCAGCTTACTGGATACCTGTGTCTGCACACCCCTAGAGCCTCGACAAACCAGTTTACTGGATACCTGTGTTTGCACGCTCATACTGTCCCGACAAACCAGCTTACTGGATACCTGTGTTTGCACGCTCATACTGTCCCGACAAACCAGCTTACTGGATACCTGTGTTTGCACGCTCATACTGTCCCGACAAACCAGTTTACTGGATACCTCTGTGTCTGCACACTCGTAGAGCCTCAACAAACCGCTTACTGGATGTAAATATTTTTGTCTATGATAAACCCGATTTGAACTGCTTCGAGGCATAATGCTAATAAAGAATGCACCTCGACACCTTTAAAATACCTCCTTTATCAATGCTAGTTTTTACAATTAGCCACAGTCAGAATTTTATGCAGCCAAAATCTAGGATTTCGGATAATTTCTCACCGTTAACACTTCAATATTCATTATGAAAACTCTGTTCTTTATTCAGGTCTCTAATGTTCCTTATATTTCTTGCAAATTGTTTACTGCTATCAGGTGTAGGTTCTAAAGTAAACATCCACAGGACGGCAGGTGTCATATTTATTGGGAAGGTTTAAATATTACCCTTCCCTCTGAATTTAAATTACTTATGGAAGCGCTTCGCAATAACTTTTTACAAGAACCCATGTATTTTTCGATAAAGTATGTATTTAATCGTGAACAAGTTACATAACAATAAACTGTAGGATCTGATCATTGCCACCGCCATAACTTCAAATTTATTCCTCTACTAACCCATGTATTACGAGAGGTTCTTGCTCCTTCTCACATGTGGCGAGCATAATAACACTATTCTTTACTTCGTGGAAACAGCTACACAACATTTCCATCCAATTCAAAAAATGTCTCCCACGAAACACGAACACGCGAAGCAGTTTCACTACGCGCTCGTTGGATTCGACTTGGTTTAGAATTATTGTACTCCGGGAGTTGGTGGTACTCCAGCAATCGTTTTTGCATATTATTGAAATTGGGTAGAATACTAAAAAGACTGCGATGCCGGTCCAATTAAAAGATGATCTTTAAACCTAATGATGAGATGTGCACGTTGTGCCTGATGGTATTGCTTATGCTTATGATGGTATTGCCTGATGGTATTGCTTATGCTTATGATGGTTGTGCCTGATGGTATTGCTTATGTTGATAAATCTTAAACTGACTTCTATGCAGAAGAGGACGACTAATTGGTGTTTTTATTCATTGAGTCTTCAAAGATCCACTAAAGAGGCGATGGGAAATCTTCTTCAATGCCTTTAAAATTGTATTAAATCTTCAGGGCAAGTCAATTACCACTTTATGCAGTGCAAGCTCATTCCCGTACATGAAATCTAGTAAGCTGATCTTGCTGTGAGCTGGAAATGGGATCGTTGGCGGGTTTCAGTAAAGCAGACCTCCAAATTCCTCTTATTGATGGACTAAAGATCGGGCAAGAAGTGCTCTTGGTAGAGCAATTCCACATGTAGGCTGTTTTTTTTCAGATTCTCAATGCCTTTCAAAATAGGCGTGTATAGCGGTTACTGAAGATTTGTACATTTTTTCTATCGGAGAAATTATTCACAATTTAGATTCGTTATTTATTGTGTAATTTTATTTATTAATCGACTGTAATATGATACATATGTTCTTTGCTGTAAATAAGAAAATATTCCACTTCTGTTTACATACACTGTACTGTTACATTTTTATGTATATTTGTTTAATATTATATAATTTACTATAAGCTGATGAAATGGTTTTTGGGTGAATGAATGTCGAATCACATAATTATCTCCGTTTAGTGCTAAATGTGCAAATGTTACAATTTTTAACAAATAACTATCACTCTGTTGTCCGGGGAAATGTGTAATAGTTAATTTTATGAAGAAGCAACAGCTGATAACCGTAGGTTATAACAAAATGGCAGATGTTGGTATTTGAACACTGATGACTTATCTCATGAACGGGTAGTGGATGGTTCACACTTGCAGGTTGCACCTGGTACTTAGACAGAATTGATTTCATAATACAGAAGAGTACCAGACCTAGACCACCGTATAGACGATGTAAACATTCCAATAAACATTAAGAAACATTTACATTTATTGCAATGCATCCATAGCTGAGTGTCCCAGACGAAGAGCGCCGTATTGTTTCTTTGAGTGGCGCGAGAGCCTCGCTGCATTTCCGGCTGTTTACTCATGGCAGAAAATTGCTCATAATTAGAGTGGTAGAGTTAATTCAAGACCGTTGCTGCCCGAAGTAAAAATTAGAGATGACTCCAGCGAGTGCCCTTGCCATGCTAGTTGGATGCTACTTCGACAGCGTGCCGATAAAACTTTACGTCACTCTACAATAGCAAAAATGGGTTGAAAGGTTAGAAGTACTGTCTCGAGAGATGGGGTGGTTATGTTGAGGAGTGCTATATCATACTGCCGTATTTAAGGAGAAACGTGAGTTTATGAAGAGAAAGTATCTCATGATAGCGCTCAATAACTTATCAAAGCCCTAATCAGTCTACATCACGGGGGTGAAACATGTACACAATGATTAAAATACTCATCTAAAAAGTACTCAGCAACGGAGGACGATTGCTCAACCTATTTCCATTTTTGCCAACCACGAGAACAAAGCAATAATATCTCAGAGAACAGCGTTTCAGCTTTAGCTTCCATTTTCCTGAGTCGTTTGACAATATTAAGATCAGATTTTTTGAGAATTGTTTTGTACAGCTTAATATCCTCAAACTATTTTGAAATTCCCGTCTAGAAAAGCAGCGGCAAGAGGATTGTTTTGCTTATCCGCATCTGGCTAACAGCTGCCTGATTTGCTATACTCGAACAGTGGAATAAAACTGTGGGTATTGGCTGAATATAACAATCTGCAAATATAAGCCATCGAGGGCAAAACATGACGTTCGGGTTTTTCTGTTCAGTGATCAAGCTGCAGACATTTTGCGGCATAGCCAAAACAAACAACCATGTAGACCATCGTTAATTTGGTAAACAAAACAATCTACATCAAACAAACTTTAGCCGAGAAACCTCTCACCTGGCAAAGCTATTGTTTCTTGTAACACGTCTCTAATTGCCAAATTGCAAAGCTATTGTTTCTTGTAACATGTGTCTAACTCCCAAATTGCAAAGCTATTGTTTCTTGCAACACGTGTCTAACTCCCAAATGGCAAAGCTATTGTTTCTTCTAACACGTGTCTAACTCCCAAATGGCAAGGCTATTGTTTCTTGTAACACGTTTCTAACTCCCAAATGGCAAAGCTATTGTTTCTTCAAACGTGTGTCTAATGTGGTGGCCTCTGACTTTGATTAGATACTGGAAAGAACAGCAAACTTTCTCGTTTATTTGGCGCTGCCAGAAACCGTCGCTTTAGCTCAAAATAAACATGCAAAGGAGAGTAAGGTTGGAAATGTCTTGGAAATGCAAATTTCTATTTCACTTGTATTTATTATAAGCATCTCGAATGAGCTTGAGTTTTATTTTAATAAGGATATTATAAAAAATATTTCACAAATCTAAATCTTGTTTTTCTCTCAACCTGAGCGTCACTTTTCCCATGAAAAATTGGACTGGCAAGGGAAGCACTAACATATTCAATAGCATGTTTCAACGAGTAAGGGAGTGTTTTTGATGGAAGATATCATGGACGCTATTGTTCGAGTGGCTACCAATCATGCCGGTAACCACTGGTCACGTTGGAGAAGCAATCAGCAGGAACCTTAATGAAGATTCCTATGCGCCTTTATACTCAAATTTGAGTGGTTATTTTCAGCTGAAATCATATGAAAGAGACCTCATTGATGTCAAGTCGTCTAAATAAGCATTTGTTAACAAAGGATGTTTGCCCTAAAATTAATGTGATTTGATTTGATCCTCATTTCCACCGGAGCCTCAACGTGAATCATAACAGGCTCCCGTAGGGCGCGACTGTCATTTATTAATGTAAGTTCGCACGGCCTCGTACGCCTTGTCTTGTCAAGATAAAACCCAGTAAATATTTCAATTGTGGCATATTCGCGTACTAACGCGTACAAGAGAGTAAAGAGTTAATGCGTATCTTCATAAATATTTTGTTATCTCTGTGCAAAATGGGGTGGAGAGACCGCCTCACTTGCACAGGTGTTTGGGGTTTAGACTGCTTCGTATAGTCCGGTGTGTTTTCCGAAAGCGATAAGCTTTTTACGGTAGGTTGGGTCAGTGAGTAGGCTATGTAGGTTGCACGGGGGGTTTAAAAACGCTCGTCGGGCTGCCGCGGTTACGTTGCAAGCCATCAGTAAGTGTTTCACGCTGATAGCCACTTGGTGGCAAAAGGGGCAAAGTGGTGCGTTTGGTCCTATGTCGACATCCACCAGGTGGTTGTGAGTTATCCACGTGTGTCCCGTGCACAAGCGGTTGATGAACACTTGGTCTTTCCTGTTGGTGAACTTTGTTCTTTATTCTCCGACTGAAAGCATTTTTTGTCCACTCTGTTGCCACATTTCATCCCATCGGGATGTTATATGGGAGTTGATGATAAGGAACCGGCCCCGGGAATGTATTGCGAAAAATTGTTCTTGGTGAGTAGATGCCATTTTAGCAAGCGAGTCTGCAAGTTCGTTTCCTCTTATTCCCGCGTGTCTGGGGATATAGTAGAATTCAACTGCCTTACCCGTCTCGGACATCACAAAGAGATCGTGCTGCATTTTACCTAGAACTGGGTGTTCGTAGTGCAGTGTTATAAGCTGAATGAGGACACTCAGACTGTCTGAGAATACGACGTATTTGGGGAAGCGATCTGTTTTTGCAATAGAAATGGCTAATTCGAGTGCGTGGAGCTCTGCAGAGAACACGGAGGCCTCTTGTGGGAGGGTGGCCCCTTGTGGGGTGTCCCCGCACACAGCAGCGGCTCCTCCGTCCGCAGTTTTGGAGCCGTCAGTGTATATATGACGGTGCTCTAAATATTCCTCCTCAAGTAGTCTTAGGATTCCTGCCGGTACGCGTTGGTTGGAGTAGTTGCTTTAGGGTACACTTGCAGGTCTAGGTTGACCGGTGATGGGTTGATCATCCATATTGGTGTGTTAATTGGAAGGATTCGGTAGGAGAACGAAGGCTTAATAGCTTTACGATTGATGTTCAGTGAGGTCAGCAGGTTGTCCACACGTAGGGAAAACGATGGGCATATATTATTTTTAGCCGCAAAAAGGCGCTTATCGGAGATGTTGGTGATGTGGCTGATTACTGGGATGCTGATTAGACTTCTAGTCTTAAAATAGTATTGTAGCGAAAGTTTTTCACACCGGAGTGGAAGTGGAAGTTCGTTAGCGAGCAAGTTAAGGGATTCGATTGGGGTGGAACGGAACGTGCCGGTTGAGATAAGCAAAGCATTGTTTGCGATGGTCGAGAGAGAGAGTTGATGTGATGCCCACCACAATGAACTCGATGATCTGAGATCAAATTTCAACCAAATATGTAGGGACTCTTAACAATTGAAAGATGAAATTAACATAGATTCATTATTTCAAAAGCTACTACCAAGTCGTTGAAATATATGAATCAGAGTTTTAAGTACGGATCTTCGCTTCAGCGCATCAAAAAAAAATCGGTCCTTAAATAATTAAGTACTTTACTCATTCTTATTCTGTCAGAGATACCAACAGGACGACTGATCTCTTCCTTGGATGACTGGTTATTCTGTCAGAGATACCAACAGGATGACTGATCTCTTCCTTGGATAGCTAGTTATTCTGTCAGAGATACCAACAGGACGACTGATCTCTTCCTTGGATGGCTGGCTCTTCCTTGGATGACTGGATATTCTGTCAGAGATACCAACAGGACGACTGATCTCTTCCTTGGATGGCTGGTTATTCTGTCAGCGATGCCAACAGGACGACTGATCTCTTCCTTGGATGGCTGGTTATTCTGTCAGAGATACCAACAGGACGACTGATCTCTTCCTTGGATGACTGGTTATTCTGTCAGAGATACCAACAGGACGACTGATCTCTTCCTTGGATAGCTGGTTATTCTGTCAGAGATACCAACAGGACGACTGATCTCTTCATTGGATGGCTGGGTATTCTGTCAGAGATACCAACAGGACGACTGATCTCTTCCTTGGATGGCTGGTTATTCTGTCAGAGATACCAACAGGACGACTGATCTCTTCCTTGGATGGCTGGTTATTCTGTCAGTGATAACAACAGGACGACTGATCTCTTCCTTGGATGGCTTGTTTTCTAATCCAAACGTTACCTTATCAAAGAATGTCAGTGAAAAATATTCGCTTGTGGACGATCGGCTCTGCACAAACCACACGTTTCACACGTCATATTTCTCGTGAATGTTCAAGAGACAACACGACGGCAATACTCAGGACGAGGAGGCTCGCCCTGAGCAAGGTGGGAGAGGCTTAAAGAAAACAATAACCTGAAACAATATTTATGTATGAGAGCGTTCACACCGAGCAAGGAATACGTCAAGGGGATGGGTTTCATTTATGTAACATTTATTTGTTTTGTACGTCCTGCTGTCTCGGATTGCTGATTTCTAGGTCATACACATAATAATGTCCAGCGCGCGACCGTTACGACAATAGTTAAATAGTACACAATAGTAGGAATAAATCTCCTCACGACTGATTTTATGTGACAAAAGCTATCATTTCTACATACTTATGAACTAGGAGTATAGGTTTTACAATGTATAGATGGATCAATATGTCAGCACATGAACTCCGCTGAAGGCACATCCACTGGAGATAAGGTGCACCTTAGGCTAAGGCTGTGACGGTCAACAGTCACGGAAAGTATGCTGAAGCAAATCATCCTCTGTCCTTCGAAAGACTTGCTTTGGGTACTTTCCACAGGAAATGTGCCCTATCGAACAAGATTCTGAATGAGTGGTCTCAGGCAGTGTTGCTGTGAGACAAAACATACAGGAACGAAACAGTGAGTTACTTTTGGTAAAACATAATAATTTCCAGGCAAAGGATTTTACTACCATAAAAATTATAGCAAATTTTGAATGACCGATAATAATTAAAGAGAGAGCTTTAGTGTAAGTGAAACTCTTGAGAAGTTTTTGAAGTGGGGGCACAGAGCAGGGGGCAGAGAGCAGGGGGCAGAGAGCAGGGGGCACAGAGCCGTCGTGGAAGTCCTCACAACACGAAGGCTGAGGGCGGCCTGCTGCTACCGAAAAGCAGTGAAGAAAGGTCGAGAGGTACTCGATAAGTAAAGGTCAAGAGATAGAAAGAAACTAAGTAGAAGGAGAGAAATAACTGTGGTAATTGCAAAACATTCTCTAGTAACGTTGCTTTATAGCAATGGAATAATTTATCGTAGCCGAAAACTTACAATGAAATAATTTTGACGAATTAATTTGAACCAAACTCAACTGATATAATCTGGGCCGATCCGCAAAGTGGTCTTCAGAGGAGTTGAGTGTCATCTATATTTGTCATCGCCCCGTCCTCCCACTGCAAGTCATCCAACGCTAGTCCTCCGGTACTACACGTCCTCCTCAAGCCTTGCTCTCGATGTCCACGTCATCACGGTTGTATTGGCCGAGACGGTCCTCCAGGTCGTTGAGGCGCTGCTGCTGGCGCGGGTTCTCCTTGTTCTCGCCAGCGTCTATCAGCTCAGACTCAGGGATGCCCTCATCCTTACTGTTAGGCGGGGGGAGACAGGGAGGAATGAAGTAGGGAAAGAGGAGTTGAAACATGAAAAATAGGGAGTAGTGCCTTCAGGGACGGAGAGTGGGGACGTTGGAAACGGGAAGTGTGCATGTTGGGTGATGGGGAGTGCGTCCATCAGCTCGGGCTCAGGGATGCCCTTGTCCATACCCTGGAGGAGCAGTATAAGTGGTGACGTATGAGATATGAAGTGAGGAAATGGAGTAAGAACGTGAGAAACGAAGTGAGAATGTCAAAGAAAGGGAGTGGTGACGCGAGAAACAGGGCATGGGGCCGTTGGATATGGGACCTTGTGAGGTGGGATCGGGGATGGTGATGTGGGAGACGTGGAGTGTTTAAGTGGAAATGTGGCTACCATGAAATGGACTGTAGGACAATTGGAAAACAAGCCTCCACACTGACACTCGTCAGTTTGAAACGCGACCGACTCATGACAAGAATCCTTCAGGTTCGATCGTGGAATAAGGCTTGAAGTTTAAATCGCCATACCGTGTATATATGTTGCAAGGATACCGAGACGATGCATGATAAGGCGTGTAATAAGTACGAATAATTTGATAGTGTTAAGTCGTTTCGTTTGCGGCAATGTGCCTGCCATCCATTGAGATTCAAGTGCACCAAACACGTCATCGGATCGGCAAGCGCATCAATTGAGACTAAATTGTGTCGTAAGAGCACACATGTGATACAGCTGGTGACGTGTCATATTAACTTGTACAAAAAAGTTTGTTGTTACATCCGTGAGAAGAAACAAAACTGTTTTTTTAACGGCTGCAGTCCAAGGTGAGATAGTGTCATGACATGAAGCAGACACATCTGAGAAAGTCGATCAATTTGTTTACTTTGATTTTCATGAGGAATTATAGTGAATTCAAGATCACTCGATCTAAGATGTCTAATTGCGTATCGGCTATTCAATTATTTATAAAACGAAAAATTAATTTCAAAATGTAATAGTTTTATAGCTTATTACCACTGCCTAGTATGTAGCTACCCGGTGTAGAGCTTGATCATTATTTAACCATCTATTAAACGAAAAGATTGAAGTCACCACAAATAAAGATCTTCGATTCAGCATTATCAATATTAGAGAGATACTTTCGTAAAATTTTACGTGAATTTTCAAAGTGCACTTACTGTGTTGTGCTCTATACCCTGTAATGATCATGACTTTCAGTTTATAAACTTTACCAATTAGACACTTACAGTAATCCTTGGAAAATTCCAACCACTCACAGCTTTCTAGACCGTTTTTTAATTAGATTACAATGTCACTCCTAATTTCCGAAATTTAGCTTCGCTGATAACACATCATTTAGGCGTGTCACAGTCAGTACAATTGAGAGTTAGTCAATAGTGGATAGTTGATCTTGGATCAATTTAATTTGATCATATTGACTGGTGTCGTGTATACCTGTTCATGTCAAGGGATGACACTTTTTAATTTTTTCCCCTTGAAAGTTCGTTTATTCAGATTGGCATTTCCTTGGAAGTTATTATCGGTATTGCCTGGGCCAGTCGCATGGTTTTTATTACTATACCAGTCCAGTTGATGTTACTGGTGATTTTGTGGTTATTTGGTTTTACTTACGTGTAGCCAGTCACACTTCGTTAATTGCAGTGAGTATGAGGAAATCAATCATTGCCCACTCGGGGGATGGATATTTTGACGCATTTTGTCCATTTGGAGCCTTGCCAACTCAAGTACATAAACTTGTTGCAATGCTTTTGATTTGATTTGAGCCTCATTTCCACCAGAACCTCAACGTGAGTCATAATAGGCTCCCCCGTAGGGCTCGATGATCATTGGTTCCAGTAGGCTCGCACGCCTAAGTGTGCGAGGAAAAAACGAAACAACGCTTCTGACGTTAGAAAAAACGTGAAAATTTTAGCAATGTCAGACGCACGCTAGTGCGCAGAAGAAAAAACGCTTACTCGAAACGGATCTCCGCTTCCAACCCTTTAGAACATAATGAGTGATATGTACGCACCCTAGTGCGTACAGGTAGCATCTTCGAGATTAGTACAAGGTCAGTGGCTACACGGGCAACATCTGCTCCGACAGCAACGCAACACAATATTTACAGCTACGCGGTTAAGTTGTATAAATATAATTGATTTCTTTAGGTAAGATGTAGACTCAGATGAAATAAAACGAATCCTCGCCTCCAACCCCCTAGAACCTCATGAGTTATATGTCCATACGTCAGTGCGCTCAGATAGTATCGTCGAAATTGGTACAAGGTTCACAGCTACACATACAAAGTAAGCTCCGGCAGCAACGCAACACAATGTTCACAGCTACGCGGTCTATTTTATTTTTATTACAATTTATTTATTCAGGCAAGATAAAGACTCAGACAAAACGAATCCCCACCTCCAGCCACCCAGAACTCCAAGAATAACATGCCGCGCGACAGTGCGCACAGCCAGTATTGTCGAAATTGGTACAAGGTCTATGGCTTCACGGATTAGATAGACTCCAACCTCAACGCGTCACAAGGTTTTATAGCTACGCAGTCCAGGTCAACCCCAGAAACTGCATATAGTCCGTGCACGCGCGAGCGAGCACAGACTGAAGAAAAAAAACTCATTCACAAAATCACAAACACGAACCTCCGCACAAATACTCCAGCGTTATAATATTGTGGATCGTGAAAAAGAAAGTAAGAGCAGGTTTGTCATGGGCAGAAAAACTGCTCAGATTATTGATTTCGCACTGATTGTTCAAGGGGATAGGGCGAGGGGGGCATTGGTCCCTTGGGTCGCAAAAGAGCCCGATGAATCCCGGAAGGTGACCCATGTCCCCCGGGTCTTGCCGAGCTCCTCGAGTCCCCCGAGACCCCTCGCCTCGGTTCATCTCGGTTTGTCTCGAATCATTTCGGCCAGTTTCGGCTCGTCGCGAACAATTCGACGCGCCTCAACATGTTTTGACTGATCTCGCCGCACCTCGACCAACCTCGAC
>SDVV010027417.1:0-12112 GCA_016164225.1 Gammarus roeselii | reverse complement strand
TATTTATATATATATATTATTGGCAACAGCTAAAGTTATGAGCAACAAAATACTTCATTTGAAAAGCTCAAGTTATTTCTATCGTCGTTTTCATTGACATTAAACATTTCACTACTATAATATAGGTAGTGGGTGGGAGGAGAAGTAATTCCCGATCTCTGCTGCCTATGCTCTTGTGCAACCTCATCCTACAAAATGATAAGACAATCCTCCATCTATTTCATAAGCATCTTTCTATTCATTTAATGAGTGAATGCGTTCAACTGTTTGATTTACTCAGACTAGCTTTGCCATCAAAATCCTCCGTCCGTCGACTGGTAGTGTACATTCCTACAAAGTGAGGAATATCTGAGCTTTTCGTGCTCCACTGCACAAGGCAATGAAACTAATCAATAACCACATCATTAACTTCACTAGCAGCTACACAGGATTTAGATTATTACTTCTCAAACTTAGGTTTTGGATTGTTTCTTTATTGGACACCAAATAAACTGTCTCTTCGGTTACGCATTTTCCATGTATTTGCCGCAGTCATTTTCCTTTTCATTTCTACCTCTCTAAGTCGCTATCCAGCATGTATGTCGTCCAAATAAAAGAACAGTTTAACCTGCCGTCCACTCTATTTTGTTTCATGACATCTAAAACTGTACATTTATTATCACACCATGTATTGGGCTTAATGAGTTTCCAATTTGAGATCACCCACACACTTTCCCCATATGCCTCCGCAACTAGAAGTTGTGGTGTTATTGTAGTGACTGGATGAGTTTGCATTGTCGGTGTCTGGGCGTGTTGTGTCTCAATGCACAGCTTTGTGCATTGAGACACATGCGCACTGCTAGCTGCGCTAACAGTGCGCAATAATTCAAGTTCCTAAACCTGAGAAAATATAACTTTTCAATATTTAATTGACGTGCGTGACTGTGCTGGCCTCCCCTAGCTCTGTTCCTCCTTACTGGTCTGTGGGGCTGCAAGAGATGGCTGCAAAAGTGAGAGACAGCACCGAAATCAACATCTGCCTGACTGAATCGTTTCCATAGTCATGTTCAGAATCTAATGTCTAATGTCTGTCCAACAGCCCAACCAGGGAAACATTGCTTTACATGTTGCCGGTGTTCTTCTCAGCGGAATGATAGTGTCATGACGAACATACCAACAATATTGGTATGGAAACAGAGGTGAAGTCGCAAGTGAATGAAGGGTGTAAAGTGTTGGGTGCACTGAAGAGCGTGATAAGTAGGACGTTGGGGATTGGAGGTTGAATGATGGGTAGTTGTCCGAACTGTGGAGCTTAGACATGGGGAGTGCAAGCAGATGTGCGAAAAAGGTTGATTTATTTTCAAGAAATATTTGAGGTGCTTGACAGGAGTGACGCTGAGAGACAGAATCAGTAATGACGTTGGTTGTTGAATGTGAACGGCGATGGTGAAGAAGTTAGAGGACAGAGTAGATTTGCGTGTTTTGAGATGGTTTGAGCTCATGGTGAGAATGGATGATGGGAGATTGGTGAAAAAGGTGATGAAGGTGGAAGTGATTGGAAGTAGGGCTGGAGGTAGACCAAAGATTGGGTAGATAGACAGCGTGAAGTAGACGTTAGGGCAAAGAGACATGAGTGTGGAGGTAGTGCGAGAGCGGGCAATAGATAGGCGTGAGTGGAAAATTGTTGTTTTGAATGGACGATTTTTTTAATGCTGCTCTGATGTGTTTTCCAGCCCTTGGCATCTCGTTGAGAAACAAGTTGGAGGTGAGTGTGGAGGGGCGGGGAGTGGTCGCTATGACGAAGAAGGGGTAAGCTAGTAATACTGTCAACCCTGATGGTGACACTGACCTCGGACCGCAATCACGACCCAGAGTGTGTTGCGGGGCCTTCCGGTCGCACCCTTTAGCACAAAAGGGCTAAGTTGTTTGAGAATGAGTGTATGAGATGAGCGTGAGGTGCGCCTTGCCGTCGGCCACACACTTCCGTGGGGTTTCGCCTTAGTGTCTGTACCTGAAAAACATATCTCGTCATAAAAGTGATGTCGCCTATGCTATATGAAATTACAAATGATTTGCATTCGGATCGTCGATCATTTTACTGGCTGCCAGTAACACCAGCTGATAGTTGATCTGATATTTTGCAGATTTTTCTATGTTTAGCTGCAGGTGCAGAAGTCGCATAAGAACTTGCAGCCGCCTCGGGAGCACCTGCCGCGACCGCAGTAGCTCATGCAGCCACCACAGCATCAGCTTCTACAGTCGCCGCAGCAGTACCTGCAGCTGTCAATCCTCTCAAATTCTTAGCCTAGATCATTTATGATACATGGAACCAAATATTTCCGGTTTCAAAACCACTTCTGTCTGCCCTTCTACGTTAACAAGTAGCTTACATATTTTTAAACCAATTTCTTGCTACATCATCCATCCTTGTGACCAGTTAATGAGACGATTCATTTTTTTTATCACAGCAACCACAGTCAAGAACGTATTAGGAGACGTTGAATAGCAGCGTTCAAATTCAGTGGACAATCGAATTGACAAGTTTTTATGATTAAGTTTAGGTTATGCCCAAAACCGCAGCTTGCATTGAACATGATTAATTGAACGTTCAAGTCCCCATCATGCTCACCGAGTACATGTGCAGTTTATACGGGCTGCAGCAGTTACAAAAATGTAACAAAATTGCTAGCATACGTTTTCACTTATGACCTTGTGTAAGTCCGATTTGCATGATTTACTGAGACATCTCAGAACTCCGGAGGAGAGGAACCCCCGAATCAGGTCAAACCAAATACGCTACGAGAGGACTGCACTCTGGGTCATGAGTGCAGTTCGACGTCAGCGTCAGCAGCAGGGCCCGGCAATGTGACTGATTTACTCTTTCGCGTCATGATGACAGGGCTTCCCCCCCCCCCCCACTCAACCACAACCATCCCAATTCTTGACGCAACTGATTTCCGCTCACTCCATACAAACGCAACACCCTCCACAGTGCTTCTCTGGTAACCCTGTTGTAGGCCTTTGCCAAATCCAGCAATGCCCAGAAAAGATCCTTTCCCTAGGCAAGATACTTCTCACAGACTTGCCTTACTGCAAAAAATCTCATCGGCATACCCTCTACCACTAATACACCCCATCTGTTCCTCTCCAATTGCGCCTTCCGTAAGGCCTCTAATCCCTTTGATCAGCACTCGCCCGTACAACTTACCGACCACACATAATAAACTGATGCCTCTTGAGTTACAGCATTCACGTTTAACTCCTTTGCACTCAATCTGCAACGTGCTTGTCATAAAACACAGATTCAGTAGCCTCAACAGTCATTCGACAACGTTACTCCACACTTTTCCAGGTACTCGGTCACTACGCCACCCACGCCGGTGGCTTTCCCTGCTTTCATCTCCACTACCGCCTCCTGCACCTTTTCCCTAGTAATTTCCGCGACAAGTTTGCTTCCCAAAACCGTCTTCCTTGCTCCACCACCAACAGCAACAATGTCTGCCACTCTGTCATCATCGACATTCAACAACTTATCAAAATACTCGGCATACCTTTTCCGTACATCAGCACTTTCCTACAGTAACTATTCGTTTTCATCTATCACCACCTCCTCCTTTCCGGTCTCCACCCTTCTCACCTCTTTCCAGAACATCTCATTGTTCCCGTCAATTTTTGGGCACAACAGTCTGCCCCACCTGGCATCAGCGTCCCTTTTGGCTCATCTCAACTACCCGCTTCATCTCTTTTCTCTTCTCTTTATAGTTGTCATATGCTATCACCGGCCATGATTGAAACCACTGCTGAAAGGCTTTTCGTTTTTGTGCCGCCTCCACTTTGACCTTCTCGTATCACCACACGCAGCCCTATCCTTTTGCACCCACCACACGGCGTACACCACATTAATTTTCGCACAGCTCAACAACGCTTTTCTGAACGTCTCTTATTCTTCTTCCACATTTCGCAGGTCCTGCCCTCTCACGCTGCCATATTCCCTCTCAACGGCTGCTGGAACTCCTCAGTTCTGTTTTCCACATTCAGTTCACCCATCTTCACTACTTCTATTCCTCCAACTACTCTTTTGTTCCCCACCCACCTCTGCTCCACTCATAATCTACTTTCCAACAGAAGATGGTCAAAACTCCTTTACCCTCCCCTCTCAACACCCGCACATCCAACAGCCTCCTCACCACTTTTCTCGAAATCAGCTCAAAATCGGTCAGTGCTCTCTCAACCACTGCACCATGGGTCATCCTACCCATGAGTACTTGTGGATATCTTGCTTCTTCAACAATCTGTTTCTGACCACCAGCTCCTGCTCCATACAAAGACCTATCCGAGATTTTTCACTGTCATTTCCCCCAGGAACGCCATAGTGAACTGTCACTATCTCCACCACTACATCTCCGACTCTCGCATTAAGGTCGCCCAGTACTACCACGTTGAATTGATCTCCAAAATACTCAACACACTCACTCGGTCAAGTTCAAAATTGCTCCTTTCCTCCTCACTGCTCTCGCTAATTGGTCTGTGCGTACTCACAAAGGACCGTCTTTCTACGCCTAACTCTACTTTTTTAAACATCAATCTTGAGGACACCTCCTTCCACTCGGTAGCGCTACTAGCCAATCGATCACTCAATATCAACACCATACCTTCTCGTGCCCAACCATCCGCAATCGTCCATACCTCTCACCTTTGTCGCACTCACCGCAAACATATCAAACTTCCACCTCACAATCATCTCAACAGTCTCTCTATATTTGTTGCTTTATTCGTACTACAACAACCCACATTCATCGACCCTAACAATAAGGTCTTAGAGGGAGGATTTTACAGAGGAAGAGACCCCTGGTCCCGTTACCCCGACTCTACTAGTCGCCTTCTGCGACACGCAGGGGTTACGGTAATACGATGCTACTATCAAATTATTGTCCAATAGACGGTCGCTGCTATACAACCGTCCTTTAGTCATATCTCAATTCATAGTTGTAAACTATTCACGCAGCTTCCACAACAGCCTCATAATCAAACCCGTATCAACTTTGAATATCTCTTGGGAGCTACCTAATTGCATTCGCGGCAGAAGCTCCCGAAGCAGAAGCTCCCCCCACCTAATTCCATTCACACAGGCAGGAAGTAGATTTAGATTAGATTGGACTTATCGCAAGCTCTTCAGTAGGCTATGCGCACGCAAACTGCTTAGCTCTAAAGTCAATGGCTTTTTTAATATAGACCCGTTGTATCATTTTCACTTCTGCAGCCTACGTTTGATAATGCCCATTAAAAAAGTACATTTCCAGTTACATCATCGGACCAAGAAGTGAAGTAGTATCCCAATGTTTCTTTATTCGCTTTTGGAATGTGACAATTGAGTGTGTAAGGTGCTAAAGCAGTAGTGCTAAAGCAGACAATTTTTGAAATCCCTTTAACGTTTTTTTTTGGGGGGGGAGGTTAAGCGTAGAGTATCCCCTAGACTAGAAAGCCAGATACAATGAAGGCTGACGCTGTCCTCCTCAGCTCAAAGTTCGCAGAGGAAACTGTTTAAAGGAGCGGTATGACACTAAGAACGCCAGGAGCTCGGTTCTTGGTGAGGGCATACTCACACCCGAGGCAATGCTACTGTGATATTTTACCCTCGAGGAACAACGCGTACCTGCAATGTCTTCCTTAGGTGGTCACATTCAAAGTCGCTGTAGACGGTGTGATGACTAAAAGGATAATTATGTTCCTTTTTGGTCACAAATATAGAGGTATAATTAAGCTCCTTTTTTGTCACAAACAGAAATAAAAATTCTATTAAGTCTTGTAACGTACAACCGCGCGTTCATAATTGGATGCTCGACAATAATACAACACGCGAGATGAGGTTTAAAAAGGGGTCCTTCGTCAGTCCCTAGAGAATGTATTTAGGGATAGGCGAGATTTGCTTTCGAGAAAGGAATGTGGAAAGAGTCCTCTCACAGTTAGTGAGTATGCCCAAAAACTCATCAAATAACCTGTAAATATAAATCTCTAGCATTTGGTCTAAACATTAACATGTAGAGAGCAGTTGTCCTTACAAGTGTCAGTAACTTGCAGCGCTTATTTTTCAGGTGTCAAAAAAAGGAGATAGTATCATTGGAGACCAACACTGTTGAAACCACCGACGGTAGCATATTTAGAGTTTGCATAGGGGCTAAACCCAATTTACTGCTGGCAACACACAGCCTGGTGTTTTCATTTATAACAGGGAGCCAATGAAGAACTGCTATGCAGCTGGGGAGTAGCCTACTTCACAGTCGCAAAGCTTGGACGAGAAAAAACAAGATTGGACATCCTGGAATTCCTGCGAATTAGGATTTCTGAATAAAGCTGGATCATGTGATGCTACAAAGCCGTGCAGAACAAATATCTGTATGGCCTGCATGAGAGCTCGACTCAAGCGGGCTACTTCAAATGCTGGACCTGGCAGACCTGAACAAGGAGGACTAAGACACAGCCCTCCAGCCAATGGATTAGGGTCGTAACGTTCATTGCATAGCTGCCTACCCTTAATTGCTAGATTGCTCATTTCACATGAATTTCTTTCTTACCTTCATGAGTGTTTCTGACCGAATTCCTTTACATAACTTCCGCTAGAACTTCAAATAGTGCATAAATTGATCAATTTCGTGATTTTGATTAACACTAAGCCATACATACAGTGACCATTGCCGATAAGTCCTCATTTATCAAACTAATAGATTATTGCAAGTGCTAAAACTTCTATAGATAAGTAGCTACATCAAAACGGATGTTACAGAGTACTAATACTAATACCAATACGAGCACAGAAACTTGGTTACCTTAAAAGTATGTGAAGGCAACGTGAGATAATATATAGTTATCGGCCCTGAATTAGACACCTGAACAAACTATTTAACCGCTGACCAATTTCAATGCGATTAAAAACTATTTGACTACACAAAAACTCAGCAAATGCTTCGGCTGGCTAATAACAAGTTTTTGGTATTTCAAGCACCGCTCACAATTTCCATCCTTGTCTTACGTTCATTCATGATACTTCCATTCGTTGGATTTTAGCCCTTATGCTGATCTCCTGCTAGTATCCCAGTTTTCAATTATATTTTTTGCCTCGGCAGGTGTTGCGATGCATGCAGCCTAGCAGGTTGAGGTGACGCTGTCCCGCCAGGGGTGCTGGGTCCACATGGCATCAGCACCTTACCAAAGGAGCTCCTCCACATTTTGTTGCAGGGATCCATGTGTTTAACGGGAACAAGCGGTTAATGAACACTTGGTGTCTTCTATTGGAGAATTTTGTTTCCCATTCTCCAAACCAGGGTTTGTTTAACTGAATGTAATTTTTCCGCTTTGTTGACACATATCATCCCATTAGATGGATGGTTACTGCCTCCTGATATCATTCACAACGCACACCGTTAGGGTCAAGCGTACATTCTTCCCAAGGAACTTTCAGCATCAGCCAACATAGTTGCCATAGACGGGGAACCAAAATCGCCAGCACGGATAAATAAAACATAGAAAGCACGTTCATTAACATGGGTGCCCAAGGTTTTGTACATCTACAGCGTCCATTGTCCTGTTAGTGAGGTTTAGTACAACAGCCAAAAGTCAGTCATTAGAAATTATCTGTATATGAAGAAAGTACTGGACTTTTGTGATAAATGTAATGAGCGTGATACTTTTATTATATATGTTAGGTTACCGCCGTATTTCTAGTCACGCACCAACGGCAATTAAACAGTTAATATGCTACTTGACCAATTATGTTTAGCTAACCGTGTAGGTTTGTGCAAACGGCAGTAGCTGGTGGTTGGAAATGACGTGCTCAAGAAGCGATATATCCACTTGTACACATGGAGAAGGATGTTCCATGGTGTAGTGGAGGAGAGGCTGTAGAATGTGCGGGAGAAGACAGACGAGGGTAGAGGAATGTCTGGCCATCTTCTGGTGGAAGTAAGATTAAGAGTGGTGCAGAGGTGGAAGAAGAATAAGACAGTGGGGGGAGGAAGAATTGAAGATGAGTGAAATGAATGCGGCGAGCAGAGCCGAATAATTTCAGCTGGTGTTGAATGAGAAATCTGTCAATGTGGGAGAGCAAGGCATGGGTAATGTGAATGAAAAATGGAAGACAATCTGAGATGCGTGGTTGAAATGAGCCAAAAATGTGTGTTGTGTGCGCCGTGTGAGCGGGTGTAGGAACGATGATGCCAAACTGGAGGAAAAGGGAAGAGCCTTTGAGGAGTGGTTGCCAGTGATGTCGGTGGTGGCCTGTAACAACAATATAGAGAAGAAAAACGAGAATTTTAGTGGTGAGGAGAGCTAAGAGAGTGGGCGGAGGAGAACAAAAAGGAAAACAAAAGAGGCTCTGGATAATAGCTAAGAAGATGAGGAGAGGGTAAGCCGGGAGTGATGATGCACGGAAGAGGTAGGCTGAGTTTTGATGAGTTGTTGAACGTTGATGATGTTAGAGAGGCTGACATAGGCTTCTGTGAGGGGCGTGGTGCTAATATGACGGTTTTGGGAGTGAGACTTGATGTAGACATTACTTGCTGGGGACATTGCTGGGGGCGTGAATACAAACAGGGAAAAAAAACTTTTCATGGACATCATTGAGACTGAGTGCCTGAAGTCCTGAACCCTATTAGCGGCAGGTTGGCCATTTCGGACCAATTTGATCTTAACACATTTCTAAAATCTTTAATTTTGACTGTATGTTCTCGTAAAATCACATATTCCTGGAAGATATTGTTCCTCAAACATTAAAACAAAAAGAAACGTACAATGTTGACTGGATTTCAATTAATTAACGATTATTTAACACGTTTGTATTTTTCTCCACCATTTCTTAGGGATTGCGCTTGTCAGTGATAAAGAGGTGACCAGCCAGTGTTTTGACTGACCTCGTCGTGAGTGGTTATGAAGTGCGTCCCTTCGCTCCGCTTCGACCACAGAGAACCGTGCAGCCGGCCATATAATTATTTGTATTTGCTCTCTCATGGAGAAGCTGACCGCGCGTGCGTGCGTTAGTACACGTCATGTTAGCGTGTGCGTGCGTGAGTACACGCCATGTGGGCATGTCCACAGCGGCTCTCTCTCGCTGCCTCGGCCAGCCTGCTCTCTTCTTGCTGGATTTCTTGCCGAGCGTGATTTCATTATTAGTTCTAAAGATATCAACATATCACTTACATGTTTGTTTTTTGTCTATTTATTTTATCCCGTGATGTGAAAGTAACGAGCAAAACTTCGTTTATGATATATAACTGAGTGATATCTTCAATGTCAATTTTCCGCACTATATATTGAACTCATCGGAAATTTGATTAATATTACCCGATTGGAGGCTTTGTCCAATATAGTACCGCAATAAATTTTGATATGAAGTTAAATTCCACGTGGGGAAAGTCGAACTTGTTTTTTCGAACAGACTGACCATGAACGAATTTTTGCTGTTAGGCTCTGCTGCTGACACTGGCCGCATTCCTAACTCAGTGTCAGAACTGCGCTGAAGCCAGCCGGACCCTTCAGCTCCAAAGAGCTAGGTTTGTTTGAGTGTGAGTGTATGAGAGGAGGTGAGGTGCCACCCCTCTTCCTGTGGGACTCGGCAAAGTGTCTGTATCTGTAACTAAACCATACTTCCTTATTGAAATGCCCAGGATGGCCCATTGCCGCAGCTTGCTATGATAACCTCATTTCTTAACATTTTACCCAATAACAGGCCTACGTTTAACCTACTCCTACTGAAAGATTATGAAGGGTAAGGAAAACCGAGCGTTTTTTAAATTCTAAATGCGAGCATGGCTAGGAATAAAGGATACAAAATCGTTGGGCAGCGTTTCTCCCTCGACATTACGCGCAATTTCTTTCGGTATTGAGCTATCGAAGTATGGAACAAACTTCAACGGAGGTTGTTAACAGCAATGTGATCGAAACTTTTGAGTCATGACTAGATAAGTTCTACATGAATCGTCGTCAAATAGCTAAATCGTACCCTCACCTCATGTTTTAAAAACATAAATCACACACGAAAAGCTATCATCGACGTTCTACTCCAGAACTTATCTTATTGCTATCAAAAGGCAACCTAGTTTGGGTCAAAAATCCTGTTGCTGTCATCTTAGACTTGTAAACAATTGTAATTACATCCATCTGCAGGAACTTTAGGCCATGCTTGGCTCGTATATTGTTGGTTTCTTCGCCAGAGAGTGACGCTCCAGCTTCTCCCTCTCCTCCAACGGTGGCGCTGTTCGTCTTATTCCAGCCTCCCCCAATGCTTCCATCACGCCCCTTCTTACTAGGGAGGTCATCATCCTCATAGTCCATCTTGTGTCATCGGGGATGAGGAAGTGGGGAAGAAGGCGGTGTGTAGGATTGCTCAGAGACGGGGAGGAGGGGGGGGGGGTTACGAGCCTCGGCATTGATCCTACAAGAGTAGAGGGTCAATCTTGGAAGACAGGGAGCAGTGGTTATAAATAAGCAGTAGTTGAGACTATAGTGATCTTAATATGTATAAATGGGGAATAGGAACCATCACATTGTGAATTAAAATAGAAGGAAGGAAAATTGAGGTGGAATGAATAGAATGCAAATGAAAATAAAATTTTGAGGCTATTAAGTTTGTCACAGAGAAAAAGAGTGAGCAAGCGGCTGCTATTTTGCAATAATTGCTACCTATTCAGAGCCCTATCACGGAAGGAGACACTCTTAGTGTGGATGGCAGAGTTCTAACCAGAAGCAGAGGCGCACTGTTGTCTTTTAGCATCGCTGACATCAGAGGGGGGAGAATGACTGATATGCTGTGGGTCCTTGCAGTGCCTCATTTTCTTGCGCCTGTGTCTGAAGACAAAAACAAAACTGGGTTTCGGATATGGGTGGTACCATGGAAGTTTTCCAATTATTTAAGATTGAACTGAAATTTTTCATTTATATTGATAAATTGCCTTACATAGCAATTGCTGTCAGCAATGCAAGCTGTAAACCATGCATAAGGCAATACCAGAATTGTCATGAATCGCTGGCAAAATAAGATCGAAAATAAATGAAAACGAGCCAGGGCCGAAAATGAAAATTTTCTGACCTGATATAAATTTGGTAATACTGAAATTTCATACCCACTCTGCTGACGATGGAAATTACTTTGAAGATTTTTTTTATGCATATATTTTCCTCAACAAATTTTGAATACCAGTGCACTACCAAAAAATGCAATTGTGGTTTCTTTATGAAATCTGTATGCAAACTACCGAAAATTAGTCAGCAAAAATGCACTTCACTTTGATATTGCAATTACTCATTGTAAGAGCGTTCAAAATGATAAAGAAACATTTGTTTATAAGCTGAGGGAAGAGAAAATGGGTCAAAAAGTGGCTTTTTGTCGTTCAAAGATCTGCCAAACGATTTTGCTCTCACTAATTTTCTACTTATAAGATTTGGAACTTCGACAAAGTTAGAGCAATGAAAAACTGGTTCATAGTATCGTAAAACATGTTCTTCCTAACAGTAAAATCAAATAGAAAAATTGGTATGAGAAACTGAAGTGTATTATTTGACACAACAAATTTCATGTGCCACTTTGCTATTTTCCAGATCAATAGGAGAACCAACTAGTTCATTGTTGACGGCCGTGGGGTGAAGTAGTGTGTGGCTAGTCTTCCTCTGCCTGATATATAATAGAGGAAGTCACTTCCTTTGCTGTGTTAAACATTAACACACGGCAAATGCTAAGTCTGCCGATTTTAAACTATTGTTCGGATCATTGAACGAAGTGTGTGCCACATTTAAACACCTTGTTTATGTGTCTGATAAACTAATAAACAAATCAGGCCCTCTTTACTTTAATCAAACAGTGTGAGGGTAGAACTTTCCCCACTGGCCTCCCTTCCCGGCTTCCCCATCTACAGTCGAGAAGCAAGCAAACCGCAAACTCTCTGCGCCTCGGTAAGCCACACACCCAAAAACCTCCCCCCTACCCGAGACTGCTTGCCGCAAACAGTGCGGTAAGAGCCTCGCGCTTCCTGCCCCTTCCGGCACATCAGTTCACTGCGTTCATCGCACATCACTCCATCGCCCTCTCTGCACATCAGCTCATTGCGCTCAACGCACATCACTCCATCGCCCTCTCTGCACATCAATT
>SDVV010027416.1:0-12112 GCA_016164225.1 Gammarus roeselii | reverse complement strand
GATCTTCTAACTCAAAACGTATTTACACAAAGGGACAAATGAATATTGGTGGATAACGAGGACACCACGGGAAGGCGGGTGAGCCTGGGATACCCCCAGGGGGTATCCCTCTGAGGTGCCTTATTGCTCTCGCTCTCGCTCTAAAGAGATGATAGTCGATCTCTCCAATTTAGTTGGAAACTTTAACCTTTACGAGACGATGTTCGGTCTCGGAGCGATATTCGGCTTAGAGCGGTGACCGGCTCTTAGTTTGATACAGCAAAAAAAAGTTTCTATACCCTGGAAACTTTTAAACTTTGGAGCTTAGACGCGAAGAACAGTATGCGATGGTGTTTTCTTACTCACTGGTCACTCATTGGTTACGATACTGCCTCTGCGCAAAGTTAGGACGAGGATCAATGCTTGGGTCGGTCTGCAATTTGTGCAGCTGTTTGAGTATCCTCCTATTTACAAATGTAGGAAGACAACACCAGGCCTATTGACCCAAACTAGGTTGCCTTTTGATAGTAAGAGGAATTTGTTCTGAGGAACGTCCAAGAGAGCTACGTGTGCCATTTCTGTTTTTAAAACATCTAGAAAGGGAACGGTTTAGCTATTTATCGGCTAATTAAGTAGAGCTTATCGAGCCGCGACTTCAACGTTTCAATTGTTTTACTGTTTACAACCTCCGCTGAAAGTTTGTTCCATTCTACGACAACCTTATACGTGAAGAAATTGCGCGTGATGTCGAGGGAGAAACGTTTCTCAGCGATTTTGTATCCATTGTTCCTCGTCACTCAGTTTGTATCTAAAGTGGAAAGGCTCGCTCGGTCGACGTTTTCCGTTCCCTTCATAATCTTCCACACTTCTATCATGTTGCTTCTGACTCGACGTTTCTCTAGCGAATAAAGATTGAGGTCACGTAGCCTGTCTTCGTACGATTTATTCCGCAGCGATATGATGAGTTTGGTAGCCCTACGCTGAACCTTTTATAATTTTTTAACGTCTTTTCTACGATATGGAGCTTGAGCATATAGTCCGGGTTTTTGTGCGAGATAGTGCAAATTATCATATCAAGCATTTTGTTGCCTTTCTTGGCAGCATAGTTACATTGCTTGCTACTTTTCAAATTGTTACTAATGATGACACCTAAATCTCTCTCTTCGGTGACAGGAATGAGTTTCTTTCCGGACAGGGCGTATTCGTGTTGGAAGTTATGAGGACCTATGAGCATAACTTGACATTTGTCTACATTCAATTTCATTTCCCCCTTCTCTGACCGAATGGTGACCAATGTATTGTCTGGTTTTATTTGATTTGAGCCTCATTTCCACCGGAGCCTCAACGTGAGTCATAATAGGTTCCCCCGTAGAGCGCGACCGTCATTGATTCAGGTAAGTTCGCACGGTCTCGCGGGCGAAAATATTAGTCTTGTCAAGATGAAATCAAGTACATATTTCAATTAGGGCACATTCGCGTACTAGCACGTACATGTGAGTAAAGAGTTAACGAGTATCTTCGTAAATATATTGTTATCTCGGCGCAAAATGGGGTGGAGAGACCGCCTCACTTGCACAGGTGTTTGGGGTTCACACAGCTTTGTATAGTCCGGTGTGTTTTCCGAAAGCGGTAAGTTTTTTTTCGGTAGGTTGAGTCGGTGAGTAGGCTTTGTAGGTTGCACGTCGGATTTAGGAACGCTCGTCAGGCTGCCGCGAGTGCGTTGCAATCCAGTCAGTAAGTGTTTCATGCTGATAGCCACATGATGGCAACAGGGGCAAGGTGGTGCGTTTGGTCCTGTGTCGACATCCATCAGGTGGTTGTAAGTTATCCACGTGTGTCTCGTGCACAAGCGGTTGATGAACACTTGGTCTTTTCTGTAGGTGAACTTTGTTTCCCTATTCTCCGACTGAGGGTTTGACTGAAAGCAGCTGGGTGAGGACACTCATACTGTCTAAGAATACGACGTATTTAGGGAAGCGATCTGTTTTGGCAATAGAGATGGCTAGTTCAAGTGCGTGGAGCTCCGCAGAGAACACGGAGGCCTCTTGTGGGAGGGTGGCTAAGAGTGGGATGTTCGCGCCCATAACGGCGGATCCCACTCCGTCCGCGGTTTTGGAGCAATTAGTGTATATATGGCGGTGCTTTAAATATTTTTCCTCAAGTAGTCTTAGGAATTTATGCCGGTACGCGTTGGTTGGAGTAGTTGTTTTTGGGTACACTTGCAGGTCTAGTTTGACCGGTGGTGGGTTGATCATCCGTGTTGCTGTGTTAATTTGAAGTATTCGGTAGGAAAATGAAGGCTTAATAGCTGTACGATTGATGTTCAGCGAGGTCAGCAGGTTGTCAACACGTAGAGAAAACGGAGGGCATATATTCTTTTTAGCCGCGAAAAGGCGCTTATCGGATATGTTGGTGACGTGGCTGATTGCCGGGTTGTTGATTAGACTTCTAGTTTTAGAACAGTATTGTAGCGAAAGTTTGTCTCGCCGCAGCGGAAGTGGAAGTTCGTTAACAAGCACGTTAAGGGATTCGTTTGGGGTGGAACGGAACGCGCTGGTTGAGATACACAAAGCATTGTTTGCGATGGTCCAGAGAGGGTCGAGAGTAGTTTTGGCTGCTCAACCGCAGACAACGGCTCCGTAGTCCATGCGCGATCGTATTATTGCTCTGAACAACGTCATTCCGGTGTCCATGTCGGCACCGAACTTCAGGGATGTTACCGATTGAATAAGTCCCGTCGACCATTTGCATCGAGTCGCCAGGGCTGCAAAGTGGGGTCGCCACGTGAGTGTAGGGTATCGCACAAGGCCCAGGAATTTTATCGTTTCTTCGTATACTAGAAGGGTGTTGCGCAGTGTTAAGGCTGGTTTCAGGTGTAAACCGGGCACAAGGGTGAAGTGCAAGCTTTTAGTTTTAGAGGGCGAGAATCTGAATCCGTTTAGGGAAGCCCAGCTCCCGACTAGGTTTAGGCACTTCTGGAGTTCATGTTGAATTGTTATGAGGCTGAGGTGTCTGTAGCTTATTTGTAGGTCGCCCACGTATAGTGATGAGAACAGTCTTCCGTCTCGGGGAAGAATGTCGGCTAACTGATCGATTTTGAGGATAAGAAGAGTGACACAGAAGACGCTTCCCTGGGGAACGCCCATTTCTTGCGGATATGACGGAGACTGAGTGTAGCCAACCTTGACCCTGAAGGTGCGGTTTTGTAGAAATAAGTGGATGAAACGTGGTAGCCGACCTCTCAAACCTTTACGGTGGAGATATTTCATGATCCCATATTTCCACGTAGTGTCGTATGCTTTTTCAACGTCGAAAAATATGGAAACCACATGTTCTCTTCGGACGAAGGCCTGTCTAATATCCGATTCTAGTCGTACGAGGTGGTCCGAGTTGTTAAGGCCTGCGTGCATTTCAAGTTAGTCGACTAGGCGTGAGTTTATAATTTTTTCCATAGTCTTGCAAAGGAAGTTAGTTAGGGCAATAAGACGATAGTTATGCGAGTCGCTGTGACATTTTCTGGGTTTGGGTATCGGGATAATTAGGGATTCTCGCCATTGATTGGGAAAGAATGAATTTGAATACAACGTATTGAACACACTTAGTAGGTGCTGGAGAGCGTCGTCAGGAAGGTGTTTGATCATATTGATGCGCACTCGGTCCGGTCCGGGTGAGGTTTCACGAGTGTGGTCGATAGCATAATGTAGTTCATAGAGGGAGAAAGGTTTGTTGTAGAAGTCTTATTTTACGGAAGGGAAGTCGGTGTGCTCACTTTCTCTTAGGGTCTTTTCCTGTTGGAAAGAATCCGTATAATTTGTTGATTGCGATATTTGGCTGAAAGTCTGAGCTAGTTTGTTCGCGATGTCAGCGATTGAAGAATAGACAGTGTCTCCGTCCGACAGTATGTGGATAGGTTGTTCGGGGCGACCTTGGATACGTCTGATTTTTCCCCACACTTGGGAAAGAGGGGTGTTTCGATTGATTGTTTCAACTAATCGGGTCCAGCTTTCTCGCTTCTTCTCCACGCTAAGTTTGCGGAACACGGCAGTTTCCCTTTTCCATGCTACTCGGCTCCAGGGGAAACGTGCGCGGCGGAAGGCCCCGTACATCCTGTCACGCTGGTCCTTTGCTTCTTGTACCTCCGGGCACCACCAAGGTCTTGGGAAAAAGGTCGAAGGTAAATATTGGGGAATGCATGCGACAGCTGCACTTCGGAATTTCTCGTACAGATGTATGACAAGGTCGCGCTCTGAAATGTCTTCGGGAAGGCCCCCCACATCGTCCCATGCGACATGTGTCGAGTATTCCTCTCAGCTGGCTTTCCGGTAGTTGAATTGGAATTCTTGTGCGTCGGGATTGTTTGGTCGGTTAGTAAGGAGCAATATGTTCACTGTCATGTGTTGAAGGCAGGACTCCCCAAAGGAGTTGGGGAACTAAAGTGGGGGAACAGATTGTTAAATCGATGGTGGTTCCATTTTCGAGGGTGATCCGTGTGGGTTGTCCGTCGTTGAGAAAGACCAGGTTGTGAGTGTCTATGGTGTTGGCCATTATCACTCCCCTGGGGTCTGTTCTCACGCATCCCCACAGTTCGTGGTAGCTGCTGAAGTCTACAAGGAGGAGTACGGGATGATGCAGTTGGTTAAGCAGATCGGTCATTAGTGCCTCCGTGAGGTCGTGGTTTCGTGACGAGTAGATGGATACCACTGCAATTGGTCTTGAGGTGTATATATATATATATATCTCAACTGTGACAGCTTGGAGTTCTATTCTCAGAGGTAGGAGGTGATGAGGTGAGCTTTGATGTATCATAAGTGCCACTCCGCTGCGTGCGATCACATATTGAGGGATTGTGAAAGTGGCTGTGTCACGGAGTTTGATCTCTTTCTTGCTTCTAGGTCCCTGGCAATTCCACCGAAGTATTATGTTGTTGTCCATTTTGGATCTGTTTCACGTCCAGATCTTGATGATCGATAGCGGTCGCGTGGTTTGTAGGAACTTTCGTAGTGTTCGTGACTATGCGGCGCAGGTGTCCTAGATCGAGAGCGTTCGCAAGAGCGTCCGCTTCCACTAGAACATGATCTCCTAGACTCACTGCGTTCTCGGCTGTGAGTGCTCTTGTAGGAGGAGGAGGACGAGGGAATGCGATCCTTGTGTTTGCTTCTTGAGCGAGTGCGTTTCTCTTCAATGGAGTTTTTTTTAAACAATATGATGGGCTGAATAGTAGTCGTTGGGATATTTGAGTGAGTGCAGTGCATGGTCGATCAGTGGTTTCGGGTATCGGTACTTCGTCGAAGATTTTCAACGCGTCCTCGCGCAGGCGAGGGTCGTTCTCACTTGTGAGATGTTCTGGTGTCGGGCATGTTAGCTGAGGGTAGAATACCTCACTTCGGATTTCATTGGGTGCGGTCGCAGTGAAGACGGTCAGAAGCCGTTCAACGCTCTGATCGAGGCGAGCTGTGGTTCGTGGACTGTTGCTTATTTTTTTGCTTCGTGACGAGAAGGCGTCGTGTACCCCGCGGTCGTCGTTGGAACATCTTCGTCTCAACGCCTTCTGACTTCCAGGTTATTGGACCTCTCCTCGTGGCGGACCGAGGAAAAATCCATCGCAGTGCTCTCCTGGGCACTAGTGGATTCGTTGCTTGGGACGCCCGCCTCTATTATGAGGGCGGTCGCTGGGCTGGTTGTGGTATTGTTAGTACTGGAGAGGGGTGTTGGGGTCATGGTAATAGTTTTTGTTGACGGTTCGCGAGGGTCGATGGTGGGGTAGACTTAGTTGTACATTTAACTGCTTTGGCGTAATTTAAATTACGGCAGTTTGGGTTTTCGTCGTAAAAGATTCGAATGGCTTGTTTTCGTGTGACTCTGCGGTCATTTTGTATGATTGTCATAGCTTTTTGGTCCATCTGCTTTGGGCAGTCGCGGTCACCTGCTTCATGGAGGCATGAGCAGTGGTAGCAGTTAGGTTGGTGGGCTGTGCAGTCCTTTCGGTCGTGCTCGCCGGCGCACCTCTTACAGCATTGCGGTATGTATGGCTGGCAGTATCTGATGACGTGGCCGTATTCTAGGCAATTTGTGCACATTGCAGGTCATGTCGTCACTGGTTAAGTTTTTCTTTCCCTGTTCGCCCGGGATTACTATAAATTCCGGTGCGTCACATCCTGGGAAAGTGATTTGATATGCGGTGGTGTGGATGTTTTGTGGTTCGA
Source organism: Gammarus roeselii (assembly GCA_016164225.1). Taxonomy (NCBI): domain Eukaryota; kingdom Metazoa; phylum Arthropoda; class Malacostraca; order Amphipoda; family Gammaridae; genus Gammarus; species Gammarus roeselii. Next base: position 5,930 of record SDVV010027416.1, on the reverse strand, counting down.
TCCATTTTGCAAGGAAAACGTTGGTGACGCCGTAATCCTTTGCTAAACCTGCTGTAAAAGCACTTAGGTCAGTTTTGGGAGTGTAGTTGGAAGTGTATATAATTCGTCTTGTAGCATTGAAGAACGGATGTATTTCGACAGTTACTTTGTGCTTGTCTATTTTGTTAATCCTTTGTATAGCGTTGCTTTGCTCGATATTTACGACGTGGGCCAGATACTTCGTTCCCTGTTGGTTTATGTTTGTCGGTCTGCCTCCCAGTTGTTTGGAGAGCGAGGTCATCATGGTGAATGGGTTCATTGAGTGCGCAACTATGTTTGCACCGCTTTCTACAAGCGTTATGAGGAGGTGGGTAGGAAATGATGCTGATCTCCTCTCTTGGGTGGGAGGGTCAGCCTGGGGGGAGCGAATCGCGGCCGCAGCCTCTCGTCACCCGACTTAGTGCTCCGTTTGGTATTGCGGAATCTCCCTTTCAATCTTGTCCTGGGGGCAGTCTCCGTGTCCCGTGGGGTGGCAGTTTACTTTGCAGTAAAAGCAGTGAGATTCTTCGGATGGGCATGATAAGGGATCGTCCCGTTTATCGTGGTCGTCTTGGGAGCAGTGTGAGCATGTTTGCTTACCGTGGCAATCTCTGCTCGTGTGTCCGTATTTCTGGCATTTATAGCATCGCATCGGACGTCTTCAAAGGGTGTAACCTTGGTTTTGGCGTCAAAGAAAGGTATGTCTACGTAGTTAGGTGGGGTGAGGCAATTGAATTCAAGCAAAAGGGCAGTAGTGGTGTATCTTTATGGTTTGATTTTTGGTTCAATTTTCGCTTCAACTACACATTCTTCGTATTGGAAGAGTCCGGTGATGAACTTGTCGACTTCATCACTCGGGAGACCCTCGATGTAAATCAGGCCTGAACTCATGGAAAAAGTTGGGTGTGGTATGATTTTGCAAAGCTTTTCACATATTCTCGAGTATGGTGTCACTTTGAAGTTTTGTGTCTACTTTAATGGTGAAGCTGTCGTCACCGCTGGCGGTGATGTTGAGAATTGGACGGCCAGTCATGGAGCCTAGTTCTTCTCTTAGTTTATATGGACAAATATCCGGTCTGTCATTGACATCAAATGTCATTTTCAACTGTTCGGGGAATTTAGGGCCGTTGTTGAATAGGTTGTGGTCATCAAATCGAGTGTATTGTCTCCTCTTCAAGTTTCTTGGTGTTCGGGCGTTATGAGTTTTGGCTGGGAGGAGAGCGATGTTATCAGAGAGGTCCGAGGCGGAAGCACATGAACAGGTAGCGGGTTCCCTAGCCTCCATCCTCTTCATCAGCTCATCCAGTCGGGCATTCATAGTTGCAAAAAAGTTCTCGAGTTTAGTGAGACGTTCCCAGACTTCTCTGGAGGGCGTCGAGCAGTCCTCAGGCTCCAGCTCAGGAAGGCCCAAAACTTTCTGCATTCCGATCATATTCGCGTTCAGCTTAGAGAAGCGTTCATTTGTGCCATCGACAGCGACCTGAGTCAGGTCTCCTGTCAATGAGGAACTTGTGAGCGGTTCATCATTCTTCTTTGCAGACTGGTTTGAGTGTGACGCTCTGGAGGGGCCGTCAGCCCCTCTCTGATGAGGCATGGTCTTGCCATTGTTTGATTCCCAGCTTCTCCCCGGGGTTCTGGGTAATGAAGGTTGGGCCTTCTTTACAAACAACTTGAAGTGTATATAAGTTTATTTTTATACGTTCTCAAAATTAACCTAAATTAACTTGAATATAATCTTATAACTGGACTATGACTATGATTCTATGATTTTTTTACATTTTTTTTTCTTCAAACCCCGGTGTCAGTGGGGTGAGGCTCACCTCTTTGTGCACCAAGGGGGGAGGGGATGTAGCTACAAACTGATAAGGGGGAACGGTTGAGGGATCTTCTAACTCAAAACGTATTTACACAAAGGGACAAGTGAATGTTGGTGGTTAACGAGGACATCGCGGGAAGGCGGGTGAGCCTGAGATACCCCCAGGGGGTATCCCTCTGAGGTGCCTTATTGCTCTCGCTCCAAAGAGATGATAGTCGATCTCACCAATTAAGTTGAAAATTTTAACCTTTGTGAGACGCTATTCGGTCTCTGAGCGATATTCAGCTTTTATTTTAATACAGCAAAAAAAATCTATACCCTGGAAACTTGTAAACTTTGGAGCTTAGACGCGAAGAACAGTATGCGAACTCACTTGTCACTCATTGGTTACGATACTGCCTCTGCGCAAAGCTATGTCTGGATGGTGTGGTAGGTGGCAGGTATGTGCGTAGTGTTCGTTGAGTATGTCCGCTTGTTGTTGGTCTGATGGGATGGTGTGGGTGTTGGATGGTAGGATTGCCTCAGGTGTGTCAATGTGGTTTGTGTTTTTGTTGTTGAGGCTCCTAATGAGTTTCCATAATTTGATGGTGAGGTTCGGAAGTTCGTGTTTGCAAGCACATCCAGCCACAGATTCGTCTGTTGCTCACAATTATCTGCATCTATTTCTGGGTTTAGGGTTTGAGTCTGTGATTAGGTTATCGGTGGAGAGTAAATTACGAAGATGATTTTGCTGCTGAATTTTGCGAGTAATATGGGCTGAGAAAGCTGGATTGAAGCCACGAACGAACCCGGCGGGTATGTGCTGCCTGTCGCGTGGATAAGTAATGCTGTGAAGTATTTTGTGGCAGTGTCGATTGATGTCTACTGGGGGATGTCAAAGTCTTGTAAAGCGGTTTCTATAGATAGCCTGTATTTGTCCCCAGTCTGCTTTCTTGTGATTTCGAAAAGTATGAGGAGGCTTATAATGGATTGGGGATCGAAGTTGATGTTCAACGACTGTTGGAAGGTGGTCGGACGACATGTCCTGGTGAACCGCCCACTTGTAATTTAGAAGAAGATTTTGAGAGCAGAATGGAACGTCCGGGGAGGTCTGTTGAGTGTTTGGGTTGAAAGGTTTGCGAGTGGGAGTGTTTGTGTTGTTTAGTGTGATGAGTGTGTTTAGTTGATCAACGAGAACACTGCCCCTCCGTTCAGGGCTCTGCAATGTGAGCCAGGAGAGGTAGTGAGCGTTGAAGTCCCCTAGAGCAAAGGTGTTGGTGGTTGTGTTGAGAAAGTCTAGTTGAGGTGTGTATTTTGGTGGGTATAAACTAGTTGGCGGAATGTATATGTTAAACATGTTGTACCGTTTCTTGTGGATATGTATAAGTAGTGATTGTAGTTCTAATGTGTGCAGGTTTTTACGTACAAGTGTTAGAAGTCCGCCACTTGTAGTAGTTCAAACACTTCGTGCCGTTCAGGACCATGGCTTAACTATCAGTTCTCTAATATTATTACAAAGGCTTGACATATTATTAGCTGATATTCAAGGATATGATACTGAAAAGTAGCAAAATCAATCAAGCCAACGAGTAGTCTTTACAGAAGCAAACGATAGCTGCCTTCAGAGGGAGTAGCTAATTCAAGTTATGATGACCTTAATTGCTACAGTATTAGATACAGCGAAAAGCTTTCAAATACCTGGCAGTTATCATGTGGCAGGGAATATCGATGAAAGCTGTCGAGCCCTGTCGCTGACACGGGTAACCAAGCTCACTGGTGAACCTCATGTTGTATAAGGTAAGGAATTGTATGCGTAAGGGAGTATATCGAGACGAGTGCAAAGACAGTCATGCCGTCGTTTCTTTCAACAAAAGTTAGCCAATAAGGGCCGCAAAAGGCTAGCTATCCAGTAAGATTATTTCTAGAGTAAATCGCGACTTGTAACGACAGCTAGCTGCACCACTGTCTTCAGGTCAATGTAGCTTTATCAGGTGCTTAGAGTGTGTAAGGCTAAACACCTATTCCAGACACAGAGTGAACAACTATGACTGCGCAGTCGCCATAAGGGAAAGTTGTGGCTACTATTCTGTAGGAGTTATAAAGTGTTAGCTGATGCTTTGGAAACATTTGTTTTCTTGGTATAGATTAACAACCCGCAAATTTTATTTTGCTACTCTAGGTTCCTGCAATTTCAATCCAGAGACGAGTTCAACTTCTGATTTTAGTACACGTAGTTACCTCGTCACGTCGGCCTTGAGCTCGTTCGTGTCAGCGCAGTGCTGTTGGCGTAGTGTCTGCATCTCCTTCAGGTGCTTCTGCTCCAATTCATTCATCTGCACAGAGAGTATGTGTTAGCTGTATGGGGTAAATGGAGGCAGTAATTAGAGGTTTCATAATATCTTCCCATCAACTTCGATTGCTAGGCTGTTATGAAATCAGCACACTTAGACAAGTATATAATGTAGCGAATAGGAGACTTCTATAATAAAGAACAGTAGCTACAACATTGCTGGCAGCTAAATTGATCAGGAGGCACAAACAAAATCAAGTAGCTACAGAATCTGCACAACCATGATACATAAGGTGTATAAAAAGATTGTATATATCTATATAGTGAGTACATACATATAGTTAATTCAATTAAGCTAAGACAGAATTAAACAAACCTTCACACAACTCCAAACTCAGGAATCGACAATAATCAGCCGAATTATGCTAATATATCCAAGGCCTCTGCAACTTCTAAATGATCCTTCATCAACGTGTGGCATATTTGTACCATAAAGTTTGATCGCGCACCCTTATATACAAGCCTACATTGATAAGTCTCGATATACCATAAATAATGCCTAACCAGTAATCACGCAGCGGCCGAAAAAAAAAAGTTTACTATGGAATGCTGTACAACAATTGCTGGCAGCTCAGCGCGAACTACGTCTATCGGAGTTCACACGGAGCAAACAACAATCGGTCCACACCATTCCTTAGTAGATTCAAAGGTCGCGCAGCCGATGCGTCATTGCTGATCAAAGACGTGTCATCACTGTTACCTTCACTCAAACTATTAATAAGGCCAATAGTAAACTAGTACTGCACACGCCGTATACCAAAGCCACAGAACGACATCCTTGATCCAACGGTTACTACTGTAGGCATTACCAGTGACAACGTATCTTACTTTAGGAATCTGCATGGAGAGAAAGGAATTAACAACTTCGTGAGATATGAATAGAAAGAAAGGAATTGACAGTCCCGCGATTAGCTAATGGCACAGCTAAACTCTTCGTGTCACTATCGTACCCAGTAAGCAGGTCCCTCTAAGGAGGATGAAGGAACGTGTGAAACAGCATCTTTACGAAAGAGCGTCCTTCAAGTGCAAGAAAAGGCTAAGCATGAAAGGAAACATGTCTCTCTTTGAGATGTATGGGGACGCAAATCTACTCAAGTCAGCGCTCTTTGACGAGAACATCTGGGAAGAGGACCTGCCTACAGCTAGTCCACACGAATGTGCGACTGCTAAAGGACTTCGGCCAAACAGATGAAGAAAGTGAAGAAGATGTAAGAGAAAAGACTAGAGAGAGACAGGTAAATAATAATATAGTAATAATAATAAAATCTTTATTGACAATCAACATGGGCATAGTTTTACAATTGAGACATCTTATTTTAGGGTTACAGTGTGAACAAAGTTATAAAATTACCGCACACAACTAAGAACAAGTTACGGCATACAACTCTATCCTGCCTAAGCGTATAGTAATTCTCTCCATCGCCTTAACAATGACGAGGCAGCGAGCGCATCACCAGAGCAGATTGCAAAGAGGATTTCATTTGGGGAGTTCATAACTCGAGTCATAAGGCTGTGTGCCGCTTTACGGAACAGTACCTTGATGTGATCCGATTGATTTTCAGCAAAAAACCCTGCTCGCTGACGTCGAGCGAGGGACCTGCATCAGCCGTCTAAATGTGTCATTATAACTCACTGTCAATTTCCTCACGCTATATTGAAAGTATTTCCGCCACATTGCATTACAATAAATCGGGTAACAATATGATTTAAAGAGCTGGATTTTAGCTTCCCTTGGTGCAAACGAGAATTTTCGTATAAGCATGTTAC
>SDVV010027415.1:0-12112 GCA_016164225.1 Gammarus roeselii | reverse complement strand
TTGTCAAACACAAGTGTCGTTTGGACAATTCCCTATGTTCCCAATTTCACCTATTTTAATCAGAGACGGTCGTTATTGCTGGGTATGGGACCATTGCATCACACTTATCGAGACGGAGCGGTTTGGTCCGAACGGACTATGCAAACTTATTTGGAGACTCTCGTGAGACTACTGCAACCCAAAGGTGTCCTGTTATTGGATTTGAACAACTTTGTGGGAGAGCTGTCGGCCGATACTGGGTCGGATGGCCTACATATGGGTGCTTCTATGAAAAATGAAGTCTTTTCTATGATTGTTGACAGGGCCATTGAGATGATGCCTCTGCAGGAACATCCTGAGCCCATTCGCCCGTTAACTGAACGTGCAAGGCGAGGTCGCCGTGAGCGTCGCCGTCGTCACCGTTTGACGCGGAAGGCTGCCTTGGAGCTGTCCCGACGGGCTTCTCGGTCTGCGGCGTGTTCGCGGAAAGATGTTGCAGTTGAGAGTCCTGCTGCAATCGCAGTTATCATCGGAGCGTCGCAAGATCCTGATGTCGCAGATTCCTGAAGTTTGGAGTTTGTTGCTTGGGTGGTTCATGCAGTCGTTCGGCACTTCAAGAGAGGGGAGTAGGGTGCAAACTGTAGGGATGCCGTATTATTAATGCCAATTCTTCCTGTTCGTGTCAGAGCGTCTTTAATTTCGGCGAGAAGTTTATTAAATATCACGGGGATGAATATCATTTAGCAATAAGTAATGAAGTTGTAGAGTACCTTCACGTGCATAACTGCTATAACAGTTGACGAAATATTGAGTGTGGTTCCTAGAAAAATTATGCATTTAGTCGAACCGTTAGATTCATACTGTTTTCCGCGAGTGTAAATAAACCTAATATAAATGTTCGGGCTAATGAAAAAGCTGGTTTGCGTCAGTTAAATGATTTTGTTGAACAAATATATATAAACTTAGTTCTACAGTGTACATATATGTTAATGGTAGCTACAAATTTCAATCGTTGGTAGTAAGTTCTGCCTGAGGAGTTATTGTTCTTTAATTAGTGGTTAGTGTATATAAGAGTTGTGCTGTAAAAGTTCCTTTTCTATTTTCAGTTTCAACAGGAGCGGACTTGGTGGTGACAACGCAACCACGCGTTCGCGGGAGTCCTACTAAAGCCAAGCACTGATGAACAACTAAATGTCTTTGTGTTGTAAATAGCTGCGTCTGTAAAGAACAATAATAATAACTTGTATCTTGTTCGATAGATGGATCTTGGTTTAGGTGGGAGGAGTGTAGCCGGATGCATAGCATGCCTTCTCCTTTTAGTCATGTACACCAAATGCAGACTGTGTTGTTTACGCGCAGTAGACAACCAAAATACCACTATATCCCTGACTTGCATTATTTTTACTTTCATTACTCGTTATAAATAGTTTTTGCAAATGTGGGTCGACCTCCTTACTTGTCAGCTGCGAAGAAACTGATTATTGATGTGGTTTCTACCCAGCTGACCCTCCGATAGTTGCCACGATAACCGCTAGGCGGGCCCGGGTCGTGGGCGAACGTGATGTATGTTTACATAAGTCGGTGTAGCGCGGCGGAAGAGAGCAGTTCTAGTCGTCAAGTCGTTGAGTAAGGTCGTCTTCTGGCTGTCCCTGCACGAATGAATTAGAATTTAAGCAGCAGTTGTTGTTGAGCCATTAGCGAAGGAGGTTGTCTGCAAGTTGCTCCGTTGCGATCTAAATTATTATTAAACCAGTGTTGTCCATGTGGTGTTGAGCACGGATGTACCAGTTGTTTGTACAATCCCAAGGTATACAATTTGTGAACGGTTGTAAGTGATATTCTTGGCTAGTACCTTTATGTTGTTCATAATTTATATTAGTGCCATACCAGAGATCTTGAGGTTACCAATTGTCTTTGGACCTATCTATTGATTATAGTAATTAAGTTTACGACGGCAGCTAACTTATCCTTAGCAAGTCAAGTAAACGTTGAGAGTCATAGTAAATCAATATTACTTTATCAAGTGAATTGCCTATTGTTACGGCAGTATTAAATTACAGATGGTTACAGGAAACGAATTGCTAGTAGTTCTTGAAGCTATTTGGCAAGTTCTTCATATTTTCTGAACTGATTGTTGTACGTGCGTTCCCATGAATACCCTTTAGTCATACACCTTATCATAAATCCAATAGCATTGAGTGCTTGTTTATTAATTGCCTTAGCTTTCTTATTCATTGTTGGTGTTAAATCAATATATTAAATAAACTACATTGAACTATCGTGATCATTTGTCAAGTGCCTTGTTGTGCGGCCATCACTGTGTCGTACCTCGTAGTTGTCTGAACGGCGGGTCAAAGCTTGGTAGTGGATCGTTTGCTAGTTCATATACTTTGATGAAATCCCCAACTATGCAACTTCGATTTATTTTGGGTACAACGTTCGGGAATAGTACACATTCATATACTGGACCTCCTTACGTGGAGTTACGAGATAGGGCGATTTCGTTGCATTGAAAGTTGCTTATTGTATATGACTGAATACTTTGGGTGATGTCCCGGCGAGTTATCGAACGCCAGTACATGGACGGACGTGAGGCAATTTATGAACACACCGGCCGAACTTCGGAACTTCAGTATTGTTACCATTCGAATTCCGTACGTTCGTGGATAATTATCACCGACGTGAGGCGATCCCACTGTTTATCGTCACCATAGTAATTAGGCCTCTTACTGGGGAAATTGCATTTCATTATTGAATTCATCAGTAGTCGTAAGCGTCTAGGGACATAGCTGTGGATCAACTCGGAACTTCATTGACTCGTATTTGGGAATGGACGAACATAGGAAGAGTACTCGAGCTGAACAGCAACATCATTTGTCGGACCTACCAAACTCTGGGGAGGGGGAACTTCAAGTTGATGGATCACCAATTACCGGAATTCTGCGTGCCTATGCTGCTCAAGATAGCCAGTCCTGACAAACTTGTGTATCCGAGTAATTAGTGTTATTTAGAATTAGTTTAGGTAAGCCCCCTCCTATTACAACACGTTCTGTCCGATGTGTTGTGTGGGGCTGGTGTGGTGGTCGTAGCTTTGGATGCTTATTTATCTGGGGTAGCACAGGGGGTTCCCCGTTTCACCCCTGTGCGCTGAACGGGGGTTGCTTTTCCCTCTGTCATTGCTTCCCGGGCTTTACCATCTCCGCAGCTGGGTTTGAGATGCCAGTGGGGCAGATCCCGCCAGCTGCCCCCCTGCCCCTTTGGTTCTCCAGTCTGTCATATATGCCTTTGCTACTATCACTGATAGTCGAGTTCAGGGAGGATCCTGTCTAGCCTACGCTTGAAAGTCTCCACCGATTTGCTCGCAGTCACTGCCGGAGGAAATCTATCCCAGACGTTGATGATTTTGTAGGTCATCAGGTCACTGCAGGGTCGGGTGTTGAATCTCTTTGGTTGGAGTTTCAACCTGTGATTCCTGGTGGGGTGGTCATATAGCGTGAAGAGGTTTCTGTACTCTACGTTATTGAAGCCTTTCCGGATTTTAAAGGTTTCAATTAGCTGTCCTTGAAACCTACGCTTTTTGAGGGTGAAAAGATCCAGTTACCTTAATCTTCTCTGATACCCCATGTGTCTGACAGATGAGATCATCTTCGTTGCCCTAGCCTGTACCCTTTCCAGTCTCTTGATGTCTTGGATCAGGGTAGGGGACCAAAATTGGACGGCATACGTTAATAGTGGTCTAACTAGGGTATTGTACAGGGTTAGGATTATCTTCTCGTCCCTGTACCTGAATTGCCTTTCGATGTTTCTGAAGACCTTGTTGGCTTTCTTCTCAACTTCTGCGCACTGCCTGGAGAATTTTAGGTCAGCACTAATGTACACTCCTAGATCTTTTTCTAGGTTGGTGGTCGGGATCTGGCTGCCCAATAGGGAGTAGTTTGCTGCTCCGTTTGTTCTGTCGATGTGCACAACTGTGCACCTGTCCGTGCTGAAAGGCATCTGCCATGCCTCGGACCATTCCCCGATTCTGTCAAGATCCTGCTGCAGGAACTCGACAGCTGTGGGGTTTGCTCCTAGTTTGGTGTCGTCAGCAAATTTTGATATTTTGCTGACAAGGCCTGCATCTACGTCATTTATGTAAATGAGGAACAGGAGTGGGCCTAGGACTGATCCTTGGGGGACACCGCTTCTAACCGGGGCCCACGGTGAGCTTTCACCGTTGATCACCACTCTCTGCCTTCTATCTGAGAGACAGTGCTCTATCCATTCCCAGATTCTTCCCACAACTCCATGAGCTATCAGCTTGGTGAGGAGTCTCTTGTGAGGGACCTTATTGAATGCCTCCTTGAAGTTAAGGTACAGGATCTCGATGGCCCTCAAGTCGTCGTAGATGGAGATCATGTGGTGGAAGAATTCCAACAGGTTGGTCAGGCATGATCTCTTACATTGAAAACCATGCTGACTGTTCCCTATGAGATTTTTTGTCTCCACATAGTTGATGATTTGGTCTGCAATAATGGACTCCAACATTGTGCCCACGACTGATGTTGTAGTAGGGTAAAAATCCTACTAGTAAATTTTCATGTATATATTAATAATTTATTTGTCTTTCATACAGTGCTAATTTTGATTTTCACTATGCTCTAATTTTCTAATTTTTGTTTTAGAGTAAGGAAAGTATTTCTGATAGTGAAGTGACATTGACTTCAGTGCGCTGGATGGCCTTGGCACTCTAATATGATATAAAGTGCAGTGAATATGCAATTGAAGTGCCTCATCCCAGGTTATTGAATCGACCTGCTCTGAAGATTTAGCAGGTGAGGTAATCACATACACTGTGAGGTTTTGACCTGTTACTGATGATTGGCAATGTTGGGGGGTTCTTGGTTGTGGTAGTTTGCCAGGAGCAGACCACATGATGGAGTTCCCTGGTTGCTGTTTCGTCTTATGGGACATTGAAGGGTGTGGTGTCTTCACACTGTCTGTATACATGTGTGAAGATGCTGTCAATTATTACATTAGCTTTTAGTGTTGTTCTCTGAATACAGGTTATTTCATGAGTACTATATCAACTTTTGCGATATTTTACGTAGGAACCATGTGTTGGAAATAACATGTGGGACTGACTATTTCATTCAAATCAGTGTTGGAGAGTGTTAGTGATGGGAGTGGTTCTGTGTTGAGGTTGTGATATCAGTTGGATATGCGTTAAGGTCTTGGTTGTTGAGGCATCTATTGTGAAATGTATATAAAAGATGAGTATGATATACAGTTAAGAAAGGCATTGTTATAGTGGATTTATTCTTGTTGCATTGAAGCTTGCTCTGTGATAAATAATATTAGAGTAAAGTAAGGTTGATCATTATGCGCGATATGTAAATGTAAACGTTGGCAAAACAACGATAGAATGTTGGCTGCATTGTTACTGGGTGCCTGGTGCCTGCTATGCTGTGTGTGTGTGTGTATTGTGGGTGAGCTAGTGGTGTAACGATTTACTTGTTGCAGCTTATTCCATGACTCATCTCCGCCAGTGGAGGTCCGGGCTTCCATCTGTCTTGTGGTCTACCCGATTGCCATCAGTGCAGAGTTGCTACTTCCCGTGATTGTCAGCCCCTTTAGTGCTATTGGAAGGTAAATCATCATCTGTGGCTGTTGGCAGTTTTATTAATTCTGTTAGCTACCTATCAAATGTTGTTGTGCAATTATATTATATTAGTGGTAGTTCCCTGAGTAGCAATGCAGGCTGTAGAGTGTGTAATATGTGATCCTATGTTCTTTGAAGTGTTTCATACCGTTATAAAACTACGTGTGCTGTTCTTTCTGTTCATTAGTTATACATGTTTTCTTCACCAGAGTTGGCTTGGTGCTTGTGCCGCCCTCTAGCGCTGCTTGGTTGTAGCTGTCCATGGTGCCAGCTCATTATCTGGGGCAAGGTGATTAGCTACCTGAATCCATTGTTTATTGATTTGTATATTTTCTTTTGTTTATACTGTAAATATTCACTATGCAATAATGAGGAGGCAATAAATTGGTTCTTAGTGCTTATTCCTGCAAATCTGTTTACCGTTGACCTTGTATGCGGTGTACTTACTGTGGTCGATCCCATTTCTCAGCTTGCTACCTACGTGGCCTAGCAGGGTTGTGGTCCTCGCACCAAGGAGAGCGGGACCATGTAATTTGGGATGTGTAAAGATTTTGCCAGACCTGGTTCTCCAACATTAATCGGGGGACTGCTCTGTCAACTAAGTCATGTTTTGAGCAGTTTATGTGTATATATGTATTTAACGAAGTCAATTGTGATACTTCCCTGGTGACCATTGTGTAATTTGGAATAGTGGGGAAGAAATATATCAATGATATTTGCCAGAGTTATTTATGATTATATTTTTGTGATACCGGCAATTTGTGTGCAATGTTAACCAGCTATAGGGTCCTGTGTAAATATGTATATGGATTTAGTGAAATTCTGACTTGTACTTTCAGCCAGATTTAGTTGCCATTTATAAGTCCTTATTTGGGAATAGCTGTTGTATATATATACAGAATGTATATTGAGTGGTTTCACTCTTTTTATGAGATATAATGTTTTGAATTAAAAGTAGTAATAACCCTTTTTACAGATCTAGTTCCTAATTGAACATTTTATCTGTGCTGATTATGTTTGTATTGTCTATCTTTCAGTCGAGCAACAGCTTCCTTGGTCGATGTTGTCTCAGCTCCCCCTATTTTATGGCAACCTCAGTGCGATCTTAGTAATAAATCTAACTGGAACAGCTGCATTTCATTTGCACCACTTAGTACGTCTCTCAGCATTAATGAAAGATCGCAATTATTCTGGATCCGCTTGCCAGAGTACCCTGGTAGTTGAAGTTCTTGGATCTGTGACGTAAATCCCGGCCGGCCCACTTCTAAAAGGTGAGGCTGAAGGGCCTGTAGTTTCCCGGGAGATTTTTTGGCTCCTTCTTGTGGATGGGGGTGACGTCAGCTATCTTCATGTCCTCGGGAACCGCCCCCTCTTCCAGTGATTGGTTAAATACCACCAGGAGATGGTGGCAATTTCGTCCGAGACAGCCTTTATTACTCTCGGGAGGAACCCGTCGGAGCCTGCAGATTTGTTCACCTTCAGTTTCTTCATTTACCCTACTACCTCTGCGGCTGTGCATTGGATGTCCTCCAAGAGTTGCATCCCCCGGTACCTAATGGAGGGTTCCGAGATTGCATCTTCACTCTCTTCGGTGGACACACTAACAAAGTACTGGTTAAGTACCTCCGCAATCTCCGCATTTGTAGTTGTCAGAGTTCCTTGGTCCGTGGTAAGTGGGACGATGGAAACTCCGATGGGTTTCATGCCGTTTACGGGGCTAAATAACTCTTTCGGGTTGCGTTTGCAGGTGGCTGCAACTTGGCTTTATTAGTTGTGTTGGGCTACTCTGATTAGCCTCTTTACCACTCTACATTGTTCCCTGTGCTTGTTCTGCAATCGGTCAGAAAGGTTTTGGTTCCAGCGCTTGTATGCACGGTCTTTTGTGGACATGGCTGCTTGGATTCCTCTGTTGAACCACTTTGGATGTGGCTTTTGGTCGGCTCGCACTTCATTGGTTGGGATGCAGCCTTCCTGGACGACCAGGAATTTGGTCTTGAAATTCGTATGGGATGATTCAACTGATTCCAACCTAGTGGGTTGGAGATTGCCAAGGTCCCTTTTGAACGTAACAAAGTACGCTCGTAGGAAGTTGAGCCTTCATTTAGCGTTGAGAATTGCTCGGTTTGTTGACACGTGGATGAGGCACCTGACCATATTATGGTCAGGTGCCCAGGGGTTCACCTACAGTAACCTGGGTAACCAGGTTTTCTTCTGTAGCCAAGATTAGGTCTAGGAAGCTGTTTTCCCTGGTGGGTTTGTCAACCAGTTGTTCCAGAAAGTTGTTGTTGGAGAAGTCGACTAATCTGTTCCACTCTACAACTGCCGTTCGGTTTTCCCAGACAACATTGCAGTTAAAGTCCCCCATAATCACTGCTACCCTGTTATGGATCAGCTGTATGAGGAGCTCGTAGACGGATTGGTTGCTATCCCCCTTTTTGGTGGGGTGGCCGGTACATGAGAAGTACGTGTAGTTTTCTGGCTGTGCCTTCGATTTTGATACCTATGACCTCATGTGGGGTGTCAATGGTACGGCGAGTGGCTCGGAAATGGTTTCGCACATAGTTTGCGATACCTTCTCCCCGTCTGGCCTGACGGTCTCTTTTGAAGAGGTTATACCCTTCAAGTTTGAACTCGCCTTGGAAATCGTTTCCTTCGGTCTGGATCCAGGTTTCCGTGATGCCTATTATGTCAGGCATCTCAGAAGCAACAAGGCAGCGAAATTTTGCTTGCTTGTTCCTGATTGATCTAGCATTCAGAAGTAGCATCCGGAGGCCATCTATGCTGTTCACGGCTCTTTGGATGCGTTCTCATTTCCCGGATGTGGTGGTGGCTGTTAACCTCTCCTGGGGGGTGATGGGGGAGGTCGAGGGTCCGGGTCGCTTTCCTCGTCATTACTCCGACTGTCACTGTCAGTCTCGGAGTCTTCTCTGCGGTTGCCACGCGCGCCAGCTTCGGTCTCGCTGTCGCTCGATTCAGCGCCGTTGCTGTTCGCCAGGTCAGGTTGGTTTGCCCTGTCCCCATCGTCAATGGCTCCCTCCGCAGGAACGGTTTCTTTGATAATCGTCTGCTCCAGATGGATTATCGTTTCACTGTTGGGGGTTTCAGTGTACTACCTTCGCCTGAGCTCGTGGAGCTGGAGCTTATGTTGTGCTCAGGTCTGGCCAGTGCGGTGTTGTTGGTGGCCCCCACAGAGTTTATTGGGGCGCTTTGTTTCCAGTTTTTGAGCTGGAGGGGGTCATGGACTCAGTCTCCCTGTCCGAGGAGTCTGTAGATCTGTCAGGGGCGGGAGAGGGTTTTTTCCTCTTCCTTTTCCTCCTTTTCTTCCTTGGCCCGCTACCCTCTGTGTGTGGGTCTGTTGAGGGGGTTGCTCAATCGCTAGGATGTGAGCGTGGGGGGGTACAGGTGTTTGTGGGCCTCCTCGTTTAGCGGGTTGCCCGAGGTCTTATAGAGCCTCGTGTTCATCAGGTCAGCCAGTTGGCGTGATCCTGCTGCGTTGAGGTAGACTCCATCCCTCCTGTAGAGCGCCCTCTTGTTCAGGAAGTTGCTCCAAGGGTCGATGTATCTCACCCCTTCTGTGTTGCACAGTGCCTTCACCCTTCTGTTCAGGGCCAAGGCTCTGCTGTGTGCCTCTTTTTGAGATTCTGAGGCGGGGGACAAGGCTGATGATGATGCCTTTGGTGCTTTCCTCTTCTACTGTATTAATTAGGGCCTTGGAGTTGGCCATGAAGGGTTCGGTGAGGCCGGTTTGCCCCCTCCGCAGGAAGAGGTCGTTTCCTCCTGCTATTACAATAATCGAGCTGCGTTTGTCGGTGGTCATGCTTGACACTGCCGCTCTGGCTCGGGAGAGGTTCACACCTGGGATTGCTTTCGCAATCCAGTTCAGGGGATTTTGCTTGGTGAAGTAGCTTCTAAATCCTCCCACTGACGAGTCTCCAACAAGGTTGATGGTCAGCTCGTTGTGGTTTTTTGGCCCTTTTTTCTTCCGGGCACTGGTTGCTTGGGTATCTGGCTCATCTGGAGCTCTGTACTGTTTTGGGTTGGCAGGCACAATTCTGGGTTTGCAGCTGGCTGAGCCCTTGATCTATTAGAAACCAATGTGAAGCCAGTAGTGTTTTTCCAGTTTCTCTTCTGGTTTCCTCGGTCTCTGGGGATAGAGGTGGTGTAGTTCCACCAGGGTGGCCTTGCTTGTCTCACGTTTGGTTGAGGTCCGGGGCCTCCTTTATGCTGTTGGTGGCCTCCGTGTCCTCTGTGTTGGGGTCTGGGGCTTTCTCCGCAAGTCGGGTTTCCCTGGTAGTCCCACCGGGTAAGTCTCTGGTGGTTCAGTTTTGATGGAGTTGCTCTGCGGTTTTTGCTTTTTTGCCGTTTAGTCGCTTCCTCTCCTCTTTGGCTGTTGGGTGCTCCGCCGCTGGTTAGCTTTTACGGGCTACCCCAAGAGCATGGCTTCTGTCTTCCTCTCTGAGGAAGAAGTCCTCAGCTGTTTCCCTTCTCCTCGGGAGAGGGCCAGCCTGGGACCTGTTTCTGCTGTTAGTGTTGTTGTTGAGGCTGGTGTCCCTGCTTGGTGTTTGAGGGGCCTCTGCTACTATGGGAGGGATCCTCTCTACTGCAGAGGGAAACTTCGCTGCTTTTACCACCTGCAGCAATGTGAGGTCGTTCTGGAGTTCCTTCACCAGCCTCTCTAATTCTCTGAGCTTTGTCTCTGTTGCTGCAGGGTTTTGCTGTGGGGCTCTGGAAGTGCTTAGCAGGGTGGCCTTGAGGGTTTGCAGTTCCTGTTTAAGGTTCTGGTTTTCCTCCCTCAGCTTTTCGTTCTGCATTTCACACATGCAGAAGCGGCATGTGCTTCTTACTCCCAGCTTTGCGTAACATGGCTCTTCGAAGTCTGTGCACCATTTCTGCGTGCCACAAACAAAGCATTGATGCTTTGTTTTGGCTGGGCCAGACTGCTTCCGAGAGGTTGGCGCTTTTGCCTCCACTCTAACTGTTGTTGCTGTTGTTTGAGTATTCCTGATCCTTTGACTAGATCGTGTGGTAGCATCTGAGGCGTACGAGGTGCTGGTGTTGCTATCCTCTTTAGGCAGTTTCCGTGCCTTGCCTCTCCTGGTTTGTTTTATTTTCATTTCTGCTTTTTTTGCTGGCTTTGCTGGCATCTTACTTTTTTTAGGTGCGCTGAACTTTGTGCTGGACTTTTCTGTTGTTCTTTATCGTTCATTAGTTTCGTTGTCACCATATTATTGTTCAAAAGGGTTTGTTTTTTTGAGGCCCAGGAGCGGTGGCCTCCTGAAAGGGTCCCCAGTTCTCTCACCGCCTCATCCCTCTGCTTGGGAGTTTTCATCCTAGTTTGCCTCCAGTGACCCAGGTCCATGGCCCCCAGCACCTACCACCGGCCGAAAATATCTCTCCAGAGGCTGGGCAACTCGAACCGTGGATTCTGTTCCCAACAGAGAACTCACTTCAAATGCAGGTGACTGTAGATGGAGACCTGAAGGGGGGCAGAACTGGTATAAAGGTCTGTGTGTACACCCTGTGCCAAGAACCTACTTCTGCTTTTATTTTATACATTTTTTATTAGTGCTGAAACTTTGTTTGTTGTTATTATACTGTAACTTTTTATTGTGTAGTTTTATTAAAATTAAATGAAATTGGAAAATAAGTGATATGTTCAGCTGCTGATAGTGTTGGAATTCATGTTTGTTCACATACTGATTATTAACCGAATCAACTTTCAAAGAGATCTGGAAAGAAATGACTTGATAAGCTTCAGTATTTGCAAGAACTGGTTGAAGAATTCCACAGTAATTCCAGATACTGGACCACGATGCCTAAGGCTGTAAGTGTTGGAGACAAGGTGAGGGTGGGAGACAGAAAGGATCTCAAGATGTACGAGTGTATTGTGGTTCACATGAGCAAAGATGAATATCAGATTAAAATTCTATCCAGGGGATGGAAGAGCACTCACGACAAGTGGATCCTAATGAACAGCTCTTGCATCTAGTATGATAAAGAAACTGAAGTGTCAGATGCTGGCCAGTCGGAACATGAATCTGTTGGCTCAGTGGCATCGCTGGAGGCCTACGAATGCGTCGGCATCTCGGCGGCGGAAGTTCACTGAAAGACCAGCATCGTTGGGGTGGATGGATGCTTATTCATTTTATAGATCATTAACACTTTATTTTAGTATTTTATTATTTCTTCTTGCTTGGGCTCTATTATTTTTCTCTGCCCTTTTTTCATGGTGATAAATTTTGAATTTGTTATCATTATTATTATATGTAACGAGGTTGGTTGAGAGAAGGTGACCCAGGGAGAGGAGGTACTCGTGGGATCCGCGGGACTCGAGGACCCGGGGTTTCGGGAACCCGAGGGACTTGGGAGACCAGGTGGATTTGGGGTGGTCTACTTGGATCTTTCTGGGGCCTTTTGGGACTCCCTTGAGACCCTTTGGGAGCCTTTTGAGAAACTGTGGGACCCTAAAGAGGCTCCTCTGAATCCTGGAAC